>JAWQRJ010001261.1:0-16443 GCA_033557515.1 Diorygopyx duplodentatus
ACATAAATATCTGATGGAAAATGGGCAAAATATTTCCTATCTAAAACGCAACTTGTTCGTTTCCTTTCCCCTACGAATCTGATTCCTACAATTTTCAAACGAATCTTCATATGAAGAAGAAGGAATGAGCAGGAACAGGAAAGAGGAAAGATGGTGAAGGAAAATGGACGAAACCAGAACAAGAAGACACGAGAACAGAGGAACGAGGAAGACTGATAAAGATGGAAGGAAAAAATACAAAACCGAGGAAAAAAGAAATGGAGGAAAGAAAAAAAATTAGATGCGAACGGAAAAGGAAAGAGCAAGGAATTAGAAGTAGAAAGAGAGAATATAAGAAGAAGGTACAATGTGAAAGAAGAAAAGAAGTACGTGCAAGACGAGAGAAGACGGAAGGAAGAGTCCAAAATCTCGTAGGAATCATATGAATCACAGTCTCATATAGCTCTACGATTCGTGCGGTCTTCTACAGTGGACACCGAAAGAAAGGATGCTTAAGAAGGAAGCCGGAAAAGGAAGAGGACGGAAGAAGGAGGAGACAACAAAGGAGAGAGGTGGCATTTCAAAGTGACAAATACAAACGCAAAGGAAAAGATAGATTAAACAGAAAGAGGAGCAAGATGATAGAGGATAAGAGGAAGAGCAAAAACGGAACAAGTACGAAATCGAAGAACCGTAGAAGGCAGACGAGCAATAATGAAGAAAAAGGAGAATAGAAGAAAGCGGTTTGACTTAAGACTTAAGGTTTGACAAATAAAAATAAGTTTATTTGTCAACATCTTTATTAACATCTCTGTTGATATATCAAATTTGTCAACATCAATCTCGAGAAAGGAAGAAGAAGAAGAAAGGATACGGGAGAAACCGACAGAGAAATATAAAATTTCAAAGCGGCAAAAAACGAAGAGAAAAAGATTAAGAAAAGATTAAGCACACATTTTGGGAACTAAAAGAATAAAAAAGTGAAAGGGAGCAGGAAGAAGGGCAGAAAGGGACAAACGGAATAGAACAAATAAAAAAAGGGCAGAAAATAAAAACGCTGATAATAAAAAAAAGTATTGTGATACATATACATGTATAGTATAGTACAATTACTATATATATATATATATATATGTATAGTACAATTTAAAATGTACCTGATAATAACATTAGCCAGGTTTAAAAGTAAATTACTTTTTTTATTGCTTTAATATTTTTAAATTATCTTAAAGAGCGTTCATTTCCATTGTGTGAAAAGAAGACCAGATTACTAAATAATAATAAGACAAATAACATTTTTCCAAATCTACAAAACCATCCCAACAGGTTTTCTTTTGGTTTTTCACTATCACTTTTTCCATTCCCTTCTAATATAGTGAACTGATAAATAAACGATTGTATTATATGCGCCATTTGAAAAAACTAAAGCCTGTCTGTATAAATACTGCAGTGTTATACTCTAATACTAACCCTTTACAAACTTACCATCATTTAGGGAAGAGGCAAAACCTAATCCACATTTCTAACTAGCAGCTAATTCGACTTAAATTTAACTCGAAATTTATTTCGCCAAAACGTAACCCAATTTCGTCGCTCCCGCCTTTTTGCAAATTTCGGGGATTAAATTCTGTGCGAAATTTCCAGCGAATACTCAGTTACACACTTAATCAATTAGTTATGCGTTAGCTGGAGTATTCCGAGCACCAGGACCACCGAGAACACCAAAATTGAAAATTGAATTACCCGTCAATTAGGATATGTGTAGTCGAAATGTGTATTCTACCAATTAACGCGGTAATACGACGAGTTGCCGAGCGGACTAATTACAATTGTACTTGTGAGCCATATTTAAATTAAGTGGTGCCCCCCGCAGTGCGACCTATTGCACAATTCACAACGTTATTTTTAGCCATCCCTTAGTTACCCATTATCCCTTTGTTAATAATTGCACTTCGACAACAATTATTTGCAGATTCCTCGCAATAAGTTAAAGAAGACGTGTAATTCAATAAGTTATAGCTAATAACAATCTGAATGATGAAGTGAATGGATTAAGTAGATTTTTCTACTTAAATAAAATAAAGTTCTAAGTAAACAAGTTAACAAACAGCAAATTTAAATATCAAGCTGCGCTGATTAGATTCTTAACGTGTCGCCCTCATTGTAACAACGTGCGGAAACTGCTAAAAGGGAGAAGCTAAAAAGCAACAGAAAACAGAAGGGTTAAAACAAAAAGATAACAGAACACTGCGGCACGTTCACTACCATCGTTTCGCGTCGATGCGGTCCGTTGGACAAAATTGCAAATAATTGTACAGACCCCCAGATTAAAGGTAGCCAGAGGTACTTTGATCGGTCCGTTTAGTTTTACTAAACGCTTTAATTGCGCTTTTATTATTTTGCTTGTAATTTCCTATTACTTTTAGTACTATTTATACAGGATATTCAAGTCCAGGTTTCAGAATTTGTTTTTTTGAGTACGATTTTTAGAAAGATTTCAATTTTTATTTTCGGTCTGCCTGGTTTATTTTACTGGACTTCTTTGTGTTCTTCCCTTAAACGATGCGTTTGTGCCCCCTTTAAAAAGTAGCATCAGAAAATTCGTAAAGGGCTGATTCCTGCAGCTAATGAACGAATACGATTGTTGTTGGTAACAAGGGATTAAAACATACGTTACCGCCAGTTATTAATTATTAATAATCTGCATCGCGATGTTCACTCGCACGAAGTATTATCCAAAGCCACCGATGCTCTATGTTGTTATTTTAATTAGTCGCAGGAAACCGTGAGCTGTTAAGGCTTTTAAGTCGCCCGCCCAGAACAAAGCGATGCAGAGAGGGCTTCGAAATAATTATCGGTAGATTCCATTGCCCGTAAATTGGATTAAAAGGAACGGTGGTGTGGGAAAAGTAGGTTTTACCTGTACGGGCGCGGGGGCGGCCAAAGCCCGGGCGCCCGCCCGTTTATCCATAGCGGGCGTATTCTGCGCCTCCAACGTGGCCGCATTAATTGATTCCGTTGTTTGTGCTAACTCGTGCGTGCGTCCTGCTGACATCTAACCATGGCCATGTGTTTGACAGCGGCAGCATTCGGCATTCGATAAATTTTTTAAACTCGATTTTTTTTTTGTGAACGATTGGTTTGATTATTTATTTGTCTAGAATCAATCGTACGGATTTTTACCAGAAATAATGCTAACTAGTGGCGTAGACGCAGAGAAAAACTGCAAGCACAAGAAACCTGGGATAGAGGAAAAAGACTAGAGGAAAAAGATTCTATAAAAATGGGCAGAAAGAGGAAACTTGAAAAATTATCATTTAAATTAGTAGATATGACGGAAGAGGAGTTTTATGATGAACTTGAATCAATTCCATCTGGTCAAGAATCGATAATCGATGAATTAGACCTGAATAACGCAGAGCAATTGGGTAATAATTGAGGCTGTGAAGAAGTTATCGAATACAATTTCGAATCCTCACATCCTGAAAGTAACATTCTTCTAAATCAATTTTTGTGCAGGAAGCAAGATTCTAGAAACAGAAACGCCTAAATGGAACGATACTTTTATGGACTGCAAAATTCACCCCTTTACCAATACCACTGGGATAACCGATATTGTTTCTTAAATCTCTAATCCCACGCCCTATAAAAGCTTTAGTTGATAACAAACGAAATATTAGAAGATATGGTTTTTCAAATAAACTTGTATGCTATTCAGAAAAAAACCAATAACTGGAAAAAAAATTAAACAACCAACAGACAGATGAAATTAAAACTTTTTTGGAAATAATTTATTCATAAAGGGTATAAAACCTTTGCCCAGCTACAGAGATTACTGGAGTTCAGCTCCTGATCTTCACGATAGTTATATTAGTACATTTATGCTTGTCAATCGATTTAGTTGGCTTCTAAATCACATACATCTAAATGACAATTCGCTTTTACCAGATAGAAATTCATCCAATTTTGACAAATTATATAAAGTGCGACCATTTCTCAATGAATCATTAAAAAAATCAAAATTTTTAAAACCAGATGAGTTTTTGGCAATTGATGCATCAATGATTAAATTCAAGGTAAAGAGTTCCTTAAAACAATATACGCCAAAAAAAGCCGATGAAAAGGAGCTATAAAATTTGGGCTTTGCAGATAAATCAAGTGATCTAAATAATTTTGAAATGTATTCTGGCAAAAAGAGGGCACAATAGAAAAAGATTTAGGGCGAAATTAGTCGTAAAACATTTAATGAAGGTTTGCAAAAAAAATAACCATTTATTCTTTGATAATTATTTTACTTCCTATCAATTATTAGTAATTGATAGGAAATAAATTAGTAATTGAAAAATAAAGGAATATACGTGTAAAGGGGTCAGATTTTTGGGCACAACTCATATTGTGCGCAATTATTAGCTAAATAACTGCACTACTTGATGGTATATAAACCGCCCCAATTTGGTGATTCTATTATTTGTGAATGTTGTTTTGCAATGAATATTCATGTTCAAGGTATGTTCAAACTATTTTGTTTTAAACATATTATTTTGTCTTTGATATTTATTGTTATATTGCTGCTACGATCCATTGAGTAGAAATGTGTAAAATTCTTCAATATCACTCTTTTCAACTAGACTTTTAACTATTTTAGATATAAATGGATAAAATAGATGCAGTTGTGCAATCTCTTGTTTAATAACAAGAAACTAAATTTATATCCAGCTACATCTAGAATCACTTAGCGTAGCACTTCCGTAGACGTGCTACAAATAACTACATAATGCATCTCTTGTACTAGGATGCATCTGCTGAACATTTGGATGTCCAAGACGTCCAGTGGATTGGTTGAACCTAGTTCTTACGTCGATAACCAACGAAATTCCAAATGTCGAGAATGTAGACACTACTGCGTTAGATAATCGAGTAACCAGCATTTGCAAACAATTTGGGGGTTACTGGCAAGTAGTTGGTCAAAGCAGACGACAAAGAAGATGCTGAGTATAAACATGAACACTAAAAGTTTCGGCGGAATTTCCGGTGTCTGGCCAATCAACAAGTGAAAAAAGTGTTACAAATGTGCAACACAGAAAGTAGTATGAAGAATGCAGTAATAGCATAAAATGCTTCAAGCCAAAAAGAAGTGTTATCCTTCGGAAATAACGGTAGGCGAATCATTCGCTGAAATTAATTTGCAAAAATTATTAGACCATACTTCTAACCAGATACTAGAATCCAAGAAGCAAGTTTTAGATATCGTTTCAGATATATTTCATAATGATTTATTGTTAATGGGTAAATGGGGATTCGATGGTAGCTTTGGGTATAGTCAATAAAACAATACAACAAAAAGTCTCATATTGAAGTATCGAAGATGATAATTTATTTGTTACGTCATACGTTTCTCTAAACCAGGGGTACGCAAAGTGGTCCATATCGACCCCTGGGGGTCGATATGATGTTGTTAGGGGTCAACGCGGGTCCAGGGGTCGATAGATAAATAAAATTTTTAATTAAATTAGTTTTATCCCCCTTTAAAAAGAATTAGAAGATTTTTGTTTTCACCAAATCGTCACTATGCCAAATGCTATATTGCGCTGTTCAACTGCAATAATAAGCTGAAAGCTGCCGATGTGTTATAATTTGTACTGTACCGGTACTCACTTATTATAAAAAAAATGCTATATGTCAAACAAATAATGCCTACTTAGTATTCTGTTAATTAATCCCGTTGAATAAATAAGATTTTTAAAAGTGATATATCTCGCAAATGATATTATTTAATGTTATGATATTTTTAGATATTCGTAAAGAGAAAAAAATCCTGTATTAGATAGATGCACAAAAAATATTTAAGTAATCCTATTTAAGAAAAAAAAAGTTGACTATCGCCCTCTAGCGGAAAATTGCAATAAAATATTTTTAAGTTTTCCACCAAACTGCAATTTTAAAATAATTAAATTTTTATAAAAAGTTTTTTATTCTATCTTGAATATTAACGGAGATATAAGGTTGGCCCTAAAAATACAAACACACTGTATATAATTTTTTCACCAATAAAGTTGGGGGCGTCGAAAACTGCTACAGATATTTTAAAAGGGGTCGATAACCAAGAAAGTTTGCGGACCCCTGCTCTAAAAGTTTCTAAATCAAAAACTTCAGACCCAGATCGAATTATCTAAAAAAATCCGCGCTCTTCTTCTACTGGATACTGCAGACCCATTCGTTTTCAATTTGGGAAAGAAACAAAGGATCTCTCTATGCTTCTTTTTTTTTTGTTGCGCGCTTAGTGGCACATTTTCCAGTAGGTTGTAATGGAAACAAATAATCTACGATTGTTTGTTATTTAATATTATTATGCTGACACAGCAAGGTTGTCCGACGCTAGTGCCGTGCAACGTTTACATTACTAATAATTGGGATAGGAACGCAAATTCAAGTTTGTAAATATATACGATACATCACAATAGAAGTAGGCAGGAGAAGTCCTTAGAAGGGCTTAGAAGTTAGTCTTAAGACTTCAGTAGTCTTCTATAGATTCTTATTGTGAGTTAAATATACGTTTCACAGCGCGGAAATTCTTTACGCATTCTTCTGTTTCGGCAGAAATCGCAGGGCTAGATTAACGGATGTAGTCATCTGTTGCAATGCCTGTCATGAGGTTACTCTATCAATAAAGCAAAATTTAAAGATTACGCTTTAGAAACTGTAAAAAAAACGTTCAGCCGTATCCCTGGTATAATTTACCTTCCTCGGTGCACAAAGTTTTAATTAATGGGTGTGACGTAATTGACAATGCTTTATTATCTGTAGGTGAGTTATCCGAAGAAGCCGAGATAAAAATATTAAATTGTTTAGGCGCGATAACACCCCAAAGATGTGTTATCACATATCTTCCCCGTAAGAAAACTTCCCCGTAAGAAGAAATCTTTGCTACCAAAGGAAGTATTAGAATTGTTGTGTATTTAAGAAATTACATAATGGCTTCTTAAAAAAAATCAATTAAGTTATTTTTAAAGTTTGCTATTATTTTAATTGTTTCTAGATCCAAAAAAATGCTTTAAATTAAGCTCCTTATTTTATTAATAAATAGAGTAACTTACGTAAATTTTGCATTTTATTAAACAATTATACATATCTACCCATAGATAGGTAATAATTCACAAATACATACTTTATCAATATTAAATAAATCACATAATCGATCGCCCCTCTATGGAACTCGGACCACCGTGCATTGGTCCGTCCGTCCGTCAACATTTCTCATATTTCTAATCATTTTAGGAAAAAGTTGCAAACAGAAGTTGCATAGCTTCAGCTCTAGTTTCTTCTAGAAATATTTTCGTATATGCAGGGTATCCTATTTCTTCTAGATTGTACTCAACTTCAGTTTTTTAAATGAAACCCGGTATATTATTACATTTTTGGGTTCCTTATGATACATTTTATTAAACATACATTTGACCAAAGTCGCACCGTTTAGGAGATATTGGACATTTTTTTACAAAAAATGACATTTGCTTAACTTATCGTTTCGCAATGCAAATCCTAGCCCTCTTAGAGTCAAAGTTACAGTACTTCGCAAAAACTCACAAGCTACCACACTAAAATGTGCTGGTGCACCATCATGCATAAACCACATTACATTTCTCGTTGCAAATGGTACATCCCCTAAAATTCTATATACCTCACCAGTAAGTCTTCGGGGAGAAATCAGCCACCCTCAATTCCAACCCAAATATTTAATGAAAATTGACGCCGAAACGACCTTCAAGTACCGCATGTGGGTTTTCGTTAGCTTATACATGGTTATTCTGGTTCCTAAATGCATTTCTTAAGAACTTTGCTTGAAGTATACAGAAGTCATTGAAAAAATGTAATACGTTGAGGAAAATCAGCAGGAATAAGTGAACGCGCTGAATGTGCAAGGAATCATACAAGGACAAAATCTTAAAATAAGATTTTAAAGACAGCAGACAACCCCACCCCCCTCTTTCCACGATGGAAAAAAATAAAAAACAAATAACCTGAAATTTTTTAAATAAAACTTTAAAACTACAATCTGATGATAGTTCTCATAATATGCTTATAGTATGACAGCGCATCGGCAACCTGCCTATGGTACGAGGGGCACCCCTGTGCCCCCCGTACCGCAGGCAGGCGGTGCAAGGGATTTTTTAACGCCACGCTCACTAGATCAAGCAAATTTTTTTTACTAAATTCCAATAGTAAATCTATTGGAATTTTTGTCTCTGGTTAAAAAAACTGATTTTGTTATCCTTCGTCTTTTATTACTTTCAAACGAAATATAAATACGTAATAAAACAATAAAAACATTGAATATAACAAAAAAATTGAGTGAGTGTGGATCACTCACACGACTTTCTCTCACCTAACCCCCCGATCTTCTCTAAACGGTGCTATATAATATCAAATTTGCTAAAATAGCAAAAAAAAAATTTAAACGTATGATGTAGCCATGGCCAAAACCTTGACGGAAAATGTATTCATTTCAAAAACAGCAACTCTTCTGCCGCTAGATGGTGCTGTAATCTTATTTATTAAATAATCCGTATTAAACTAAAAGTGTTTTCGAGGGTTTGCCCCCATCGTCAGAGAGATTGCTATGAAAAAAGTAACGGGTGCGTTCCGGAAAGCACTGCGGATCGTTATCGGTCCCTAACTCTTATGGAACTCACGTGACAGTTGCAGTAAATTCGGGACGTGATACAAAGGTGGTGCAAGCAGTCCATAAAAATTTCAAATAAATTCTTAGATCGTTTAGTATATAGTACCTGGAAGACCGAGCTCGCTCGGGGGATAAAAACGCCAAAAAAACATTGTATCTTACCCCTATCAGAGCTTGCCACTCTCTTAGTTTTGGTAGCACCATCGTGTAATGCATTTGTAATGCATCGTGCTAGCATTTTTTAATTTCTTATATTGGCGGCGCCATCGTACGGCCAACGATGACGATAGTTTAGTTATAGCCGCCAGCGCGTATAGTATACTATAGTATCTCTGTTTCGCTGCCCGCCGATAGATAGCAGTTCTGTATCGATCTTTCCCGTGTATTTTTCTCGTAATTTTTTTAATTTACGATACAAAATGATTTTAGTGAGAGTTTAAACATATCTCAATAGATTCGTGGCACCGAATTATCGATATCCTGCAAATATCGGCCGGCAACGTAAAGCCGTTTTCCCTGGCCACGGAATTCATACATACATATAAACATACAAACAAGATTAGCGCGTTTAAGATATAAGATACAGAAAATTGCAAAATATATTAGTAACGTGAAAAGAAAACCTCCATAAAACACCTTTAAAAAAGTGTGTTCCTAAAAGAATAAGCAATAGATTTCATATAGGCAACTTAATATACACGTTTTGAAAAAAAATCAGCATTCAACAAATAAATTAGACAAATATTTTACTTTTTCTTCTAGACGTTAATAAAAAGCTTAAAACAGATTTTAATGATAGAGGGTGTATCTTATAGATCTTTTGACGCTGAAAACAAATCTGACCGCAGAAATTCCCTAGAACGTCAGGTTTTTGAGTAATTTTAGGTTAAATGGTCGAAAAATGGCCAGTTTGGTCAATGTTGTGAAGTTTTTGTAAGGAAACGATTTTTTTTTAATTGAGAAAACGGTATTGCATAGTACTGGTCCATTTTTCATTGGCGCTGTACGTTTTTTGTGCTGTGATATGCAAGATTGGATTTATGGTGATCCAACCCCAGTGAGGGCAAGATCAGATGTTGATCCTGGCCAATAAATGCAATATCAAAAAATCACTCATTTTTTAGATGTTCGTTCGTTTCACTTTATGCTACTTTTGAAAAGTAAAAGTATTTGCTCAGAAAAACACATATTGCCTTGTGTAGGTTCTTAAATTTGATTTAGTTTGTTCTCTTTTCAATTTTCTTAATGTCCTGGTCGAACCTCCCGCCTTGTTCGTCACTAATAATACTCCCTCAATTGTCTGAAAAATTCACACTCGCACATTTTCCTCACTTGGTTCCTTCTTAAATTGATTTTGAAAGGATTTAGATATTTATAAGTGGCATTTTAAATACTTCCTTAGTTTTCCCATATAACATTAGAATTACCTTCTTTCTGTTTTTCTAAATAAAAACACTGTGGCAGTGTGCTAACTCTAATTTAACTGTATCATAACATCTCTTCAAACTCAACAAAAATTCTTAAAATTTTGCGGAGCGAACCCTTAAGATCAAATACAAGTCAAGTTCGTTTTTCAGCCAGATCATGTATGCAGTCATGACCTGCGACCCCAAAAACCCATTTTTTGTCACTTTTAGACTCTGTGCAAAGGTAGCTACATTGTTTACATCTCCTGAAGTAAATTTAAAACAATTAACAAACAGTGCACTTATGAGATTTGTCAGAAATTTGTAAGCAGTACATTTCACAAATTGATCCCAGATCCAGACATAGACTTGGATCTGATTAACTAAACCAATGTAAAACGCAGTGTGTCTTCTTTAAACTAACCTACAGACTCCGTGCAATTCAGTTTTTCTAGATTCAATAGAACCCATCGTGCTTGCCTCATTAAACACATTATGTTAGGTTTAGTGAGAAACAGAGTTTACAGTGCCTTCCAAAGCATGCGGGGGCAAGAGATAACCATTTTTAAAGGCATACCTGGAGCAACCCAGAACCACCGGATGTGACTACGGCCTTTCTTCGCCAAGCCACAATCTTTACCATTGTCTCCATTTGAAGGTTGCTATGTCGGTTGGTATTTTTTTCATTGAAAGTAAAGTTTTTTTCTCTAGTTGCAGGTATCAAGTGTGATACTAAAAAATTCTGCTGTCTATTGGTTTATTACTATTTATAGTGATTTGATTACATTCACATCTTTTGTTGATGAAATGATGCTATCAACTGTTTTTTGGTCATTTTGCTCGCTTTGTCCAATCTGTCGACTACAACCAAGATCAAGATGTCAAGGGAAAAACATCAGCGTTGAGTATTTTTCTGTGAACATTAACACAGAAAAATTCTCGAGCAGTCCTAAAATGCTCTAACACCGGGATATCAACAATTATCTGGGTCGTGGGCGGTCATGAAACGGGAAACATCGGTCATAGCATAGAGTTGTCATTTTTGGACGAAATGATGATATCTAGGTTTAAAGATTGAAATGAACGGCAAATAAGATATTTATTTTTATTGATAAAAAAGTGGATTAAAACTGAAGCAACTGTTCAAATTGTCCTCCGTTTACCTCGATGCACAAATTTACACGCCTTTTCGGGCCATGGTTCAAAAACTAACACTGATATTTTTGACAAGAATTTCTAGCGTAACATTAAGCTATGACAGATGTTTCTCGTTTCATGACCGCCCACGACCCAGATAATTGTTGATATCCCGGTACTAACCAGCACAGGCAACCTGGAAATTCAGATTTTAATGAAACTTTACTTTATGGAGTTCTTTGAGGTAAGAACATATTTTTTTAATGTCCCAATCACTGATTTTCTGTGTTCATCCCCTGGGTCGAATATCCATCGAGTTCCCAGTTTCGTGAACAAAATATTGCGTACGAAAAAATTATATCCAGTTTCATATTTTTCTTCGTCTTCTTGTTTTCAAAAATATGGCTTATCTTTGCGATGCAAACTTATTTTTAACATACTCATATCACAAACAAATAACCACATCGATATACGTATTTTACGATTACGATACAGGTATACAAGTCGCTTTTTCCTTTCTCTTTCAATCTGCAGTTATAATTTGGAGTAAAGTTTACTATATCATTGCTGAGTATAAGTATATTTTATTATAAACTATAAATATTTTTATGTTATAAAAGTGTTTAAATATCTAACACCAGTGATTAACCTGTAATACGCGAAGAAATTGAGTTACATGACGTTCTTAGCTTCAGGATAGATGTGGATAAGGAAATAAAGTGGAATATCCAACTTAACAATAATCAACAACTAGAAACGGAAGCCGAGAAATTTATTGAGATTATACAAAACGCGGCATGGCGCAACACGAAGGAACTCAACAAGACGACAAGAGCCAATAACTATCCAATGGCAATAAAAGAGCTTGTCAAGGAGAAAAGAAAGGCCAGAAGAAGATGACAACAAACAATAAATCCCGTTAGATAAAAACATCTTAAACAACAAAACCCAACAACTGAAAAGGGACAAATTTACCAGCGGATAGGACAATTGACTACTTCTTGTGGAAAACGATGAGAAAAATAAAAAGACCAAACAAAGAAGCTGGACTAGAGATATTTGCCCAGAACAGAAATATTTGCCAAACATCTTGAAGAAACATTCAAATGGAATGAGATTCAACCCGAGGTAGGCGAGTCAATAAGTCCAAAAAAAGACCCTGGATTTGATTTTATTATGAGGGAACTATTGAAGCAACTACCAAGAAAGGGAGTAGTAATGTTGACTTATCTAATGAATGCATCATTCAGATTGAAATACGTTCCTAGCAGGTGGAAGGTGTCTGAAGTAATTATGCTCGGAAAACCAGGAAAGCTGCCAAATTACGTTGTCATGTAGACCAATATCGCTACTACCAGTAATATTAAAACTTTTAAAGAGACTGACTTTTAAAGAGACTGAATACCATAATAGAAAGAAAAGGATTAGTTTCTAATTACCAATTTGGGTTTAGACGGAATCATTCGACCATTAATCAGGTACATTGTATCACTAATACCATAGAAAACGATTGTATTGACTCTTGGGGCGAAGATCTCAATTGCCAATACACAATAAAATCATTATCTATAACCAAATCTTGAAACCAATCTGAACCTATGGTATTCAACTGTGAACAAACATTCCAGAACAAAATACTATGGAATATGGTAATTGCCTCATGGTACATATTTAACAGTGACCTGCACCGCGATCTTGGGATTGTAATGGGTCCGGTTACCGGAAGTTAATTAATAATTTAAATTAAGTATTATCAAATTTGAAAACGTGTGACTTCTTACACGAAGGCGAGAACAGGAAATAGAAAAAAAATATACGCAAGGATTTTAAACAATAATAAATATATTGATGGGAAATAATAGACACAATCTAAATCTTAACAAATGACTAACACAAGGAAAGAAAGAAAAAAACATATCGAACCTAAATTTAAACCCTCAACTTTCTTGGAGATCCAGCAGATCAAGGTTAAACACAACTATTATTACGTAATTAAATGATCATAATCTCCTACTTACAGGGCTTCTCTCACAGGGTGGACTGTTGTCTAAGGTAATCTAGACGGTTGCTAAACATCTCACAGCACCCAAGTTAAATCACAGACTCACTGTAAGTAACAAAAAAGAAAAAACGCACGAGGCAAAGTAAAACTTAATTGTCACGCTGAAGCTTCAATCAAGAGTGAAGCTCTTTTTGAAAATTACTCTCCAAGAAATTGCAGTCAGTAGGTTGTTTCTTGGTTTACAGTGGGGATAGGTTTCCTATTGGTCATTACAAAACAGAACAAGCTTTAGATTTCACACCACATACTGTTTTTAACGTTATAACTTCCTTCCAGGAACCAACCTATCTGAATTTCTCAGAAATAGACACACTACACTTATTCTAAAACTTAAGATTCGACGGTTCGGCCCTACCAAGAAAAACCCCAAACCCTACGCAGAATTTAGATAAGGGAAAGGTTTTTACCTCAACGTTCCTACGGTGTAATGATTCCGTTATTATAAGTCATAGTAATGTGTTAATATATATTAAATTAGTTATAAGTATAAGTAAATAAAGTATTTTCCAGACAATCTTTGTACCCCAGATTACCAATTGCTTCTTGTTAATGATGTTTGAACGTAGTTATCTTAATCGCCAAATATGCCGTTCCGTTCAGATTCTAATTACCAACGCATGGTCCGAAGATTCGTTTGTATATCGATAACCATATAGTATAAGAAGAAGCCATGATTCGAATTAAGTAGAGTAGTATTATTTTAGAAGTAATAAGCCAGCAACCCTAGTAGCTGTTAGATTTAGTACACGAAACATCGACGAATCACCAGAACCTCTGTGAAACAATCGTAACTATTAAAATTATAAAATTACTAAACAGAAGAAACTCTCAATCATTCTTCCAACGCACTCACCTCATCCCGGTACACTACAACGGATTATATAAAATGCTTCTTACTTAATAATGAATCGCGAATTATTACACTTCTAGAAATATTATGTCATTAAGGACATAACTAAAAAATCATGAACGATTAATAGAATTTGAATTATAATTGACAAAAATTACAATTTCTGGTCGCGTAAATCTGGTGATGTCCAATGTCATCGTATAAAATATCGTATGATGGAAAAATAATGGTTTTACGTCAATCAGAAGACCTTTTTGGTTTTGATTGATACGTCAGACATGATGATTTTAAGGTCTTATGGTTTTCTATGATTTCTAAAGCGCACCAAATGTTGAACTCAATGCAGCTTCTTCATCACTACGCATTATTCATCTGCTGAAGCTATAACTGTAAGATGACCAATCGCCCTCCTTTAGGGAGGACAGTCCTTCTTTTGTAGGTTCTGTCCTTCTTCGAAAAGTGTCCTCCTACCTGCCCTCCTTTTCGATATTTTAAAACTAATCTGTTAATTTCTGTATTCAGAGATTTACTCCAAAAGAAAATACTAGGAATAGGTTGTAATGCACATATTTTGTCAAATGCAATCAACACAGCGTCATGTGTCATGCCAATTGATGTAGAAGTAATAATAACAACAATTTATTTGTATTTTAGTCGTTTTACTGTTCGTGTGGCTACTTTAAAACAATTTTGTGAAGACGCAAATGTTGAATACAGAAAACTTTTAGGATATTCAAAAGTTAGATGGCTCACTCTAACACCTGCTATAGAGCGTGTTTTACAATTATTTGAGCCTCTCCGTTCATATTTTTTAAGTTAAGACAAATGTCCAAAAATTCTGGAATCTTTTTTCAATTATGAATTATCGGAGATATTAATGTATTTTGTACATAATCAGGTATCTATTTTCCACAAAGCGATTCAAAAGATTGAAGGTGAATGTATTTCAGCTACAGAAGTTAGTCTTATTTAGAACGATTTTGTCCTTCAATATAAATCACGAATTGAAGAAAAATTTATTCCTTTAATAATAAAAAGAAAATTGTCAAACTTAGACGAATGAAATCCGGGCATAACGGAAAAGTTTACCAAACATGTTTCCAATATGTCGAAGAATAGTCTGAAACAAATAACACAGTTTTCAATGGTGTTTTTTGACTTCATCGCAAATAAATTGGGCAGATATTAAAAATTGTGTAGAGTTTTTATCGAAAGAAATGCCTGATATTAAAATCGATGACAATTGTCTGCTTGAAGAAATTAGAAGACTGAATGTATATTTAATAATAAATTCTGATAAATTAGAACAATGGGAAAATCAACATGTTGAAATTGATAAAAGATGGGCGGAAATATTATTAACCATTTCAAAAATGAACACAGTTAGTTATTCTTGTTGAATTTACGTTGTGCTGCCCTGGAACTAATGCAGCAGTTGACAGAGTTTTTTCAATTGGTAATGATTTTTGGACAAGTGAGAAATCAAGATTGAATGTTGATACTCTAGCTGCAGCACTTACTTATTTAGTTATTTCTTGCTCGGAAATTTCCAATATATTGTTAGAAAATGATATATTGACAAAAAATATTCATTCAATGGAAAAATACTCGTTTAATTAAATAATTAAAAGGGATGTAAGCATAATTAGTGTATTTTTGTTTGAATAAATAAAATGTTTCTTTTATTTACGTTGTACTTTTTTCTTAAAATTTCCGTCCTCCTTTTCGTTGTAAAAAATTCGTCACCTTATAACTGAGAAAGTCTTTATCCAAGCTTCTTCCTGGGAAACGGATATAGTAAGCTGAGTGGACATTGGTAAACATTTAATACGTATACCAAGGTGTCTAAGATAATAAGATTTGCGCGAAAACTTGTGAATGATAAAAACAGAATAGCTCAGCACAGGTTTCGTTTTCTTAAACTTAACCTTGACGGTTTTCTTTACTTACTGGAATTTAGGATTCTGCTGTTTAGTCTATAACAAACTACAAACCCCAGGAATTACGATAATCCAAGGATTTTTAGTAAGATTTTGAAAAATCACAAGCATTTAAAGGAGTTTAATCTTACGTTTAGTTAATTAATAATTACAAATTATTTAAATACGCCCCTTCAATTACCCAGTTCTCAACGTAGATGATAAATATGTGTAGAAAATTGCAAAATATGAAGCCGTTTTAACGAAATTTTTATAAAAAGAAAACCTTCAAAAAACACCATTAGAAGATAGCGTTCCTAATATAATAAGCAATAGATTTCATATAGGCAACTTAATATACACAGTTTGAAAAAATTAACACTACAAATAATACTTTACTTCTTATAGAC
>JAWQRJ010001262.1:0-16441 GCA_033557515.1 Diorygopyx duplodentatus
ATTTAGGAAACCCCTAACCTAAAAACTAATCTTGACATAAAGAGGGATTATTACCAAATCATCAGGGATGCCAACCCACTATAATTGCCTCAATCATTTACAGTCACCCGGTATATGCTTTTTACAATAAAAAAATGAAGTATGGCTGCAAGAAAAAATTACGCTTACATTAAGTAAAAATAATGATCATGAATTTTGTATACATTGTATTCATTTCATTTGAAGTATTTTACCATTTTGATTATTTAGAATCATAAAGCGTAATTAATATGACGTCATTTTCTCGTCCGCCATTTTGAATTTAAAAAGCGCAATTTCATTGTAAAAATCAGAATTTATAAACAAGTACATGAAATTGCAACATATTTATAATAAACAATTTTTGATAATTTTAGGTCATCTTGTATACCTTAGGAAATATAAAAAAGTGTATACTAAGAAAATTATAGCAAAAAATATTGTGCTCGGTCAAGCCGCATATTTATAATATTATTGTTATTTTTTAGTACTGTTATTACCTTACAGCCAGCGGTAAGCAAATCCGGTGATAGCAAACTGAAGGGTAAATGCGTTTTTATAATTCTCGGACTTCTTTTTGAAGGTAGCCTTAAATATTCCGGGAAGACGGCGTCTTCTGCCATACTCAATTTTTTCGGGCAATAGCTATTGTCCGTCATGAATTCCGCTTTTACGTCGTCATGTACGAAAGATCCAAACCTATTTGACAAACGGAAAAAGTTTTACTATAAGCAAAATATATTACGAATTTTAAAAAGATAAAGGCAGTTACGAAAAACGAAAAATATAGAAACGTATTGCAACGAAGTGTTTATTAAATGGGGTGAATAATTCGTACATCAAGGGTCGAAGATTGATCGTTAAAACCGATAGCTAAGTTTGTGCGAGTTATGGTGGAGAATCCCGTGAATCTTATGCAGACGCACCAGGAATAGTAGAAAAGACCAGAAAAAGGGGAGAAAATAACAAAAAGGTGCAACTTTGTGCATTCAGATAATAATTATTTTCCAATATACTAACAAAAACTAATTCCCAGTATACAATAATAATAATATTCCCTGACTTCCCTAAATTCCATAACTTGATTATACCTTTTAAAAAACATTGTTGTCAGCTAAAATATAGAAAATCTTAGATTAAATAAACATCGTTGTTCCTTTCACCCCGCTTGCTGTATCGAAATCCAATTGGAAAAGTTTTAAAACTGCTTTGGAAACTGCAAAAGCTTCTTAAACCTAATGTTTACATATTTCGTAACCTCGATGGACGATATCTGCTAAAGAGTAGAAGAAATACATCGACAGTTCCTAATAGAAAAAGAAAGAGCAGTTAATTCTCTGTAAGAAATCGTCTAGAATATATTTTTAAATTGAACAATTTAAGAGAAAAACAAGAGATTACAACACCTTACAATTTTATCTCACAATGTTGGAGATACAAGAAAGTTTTTACGATAAAAAGTAAAAAACGAATAATTTTTAGTACAAAGAATCTAATACAGTTGTTTTGAATTACATAATTTTGAAGAAATTTTGAAAATTACACAATCCAAGAAGAGAAAATCCAATTTTATTTTCAGCCTGGAACTTCTAATTTTTGCTGCTTTCGTAACTTTGCTTAAAGATATCTGCTGAAGGAGGGAAGGTGGATAAAGAATCATTTATAAGAAAATTAATTAAGATTTAAGATATGTAAAGAGAATTAAGATATGTTAATTAGAAAGCATTTAAAAAGCACCAATAAGTTAAGAGAAAAACTAGAAACTGCAGAAAAGATACTTTTGTCCAAAAAATACGATTTATTTAATGCAATCAAAGATATGTCGGAAAACATGAAAGATGCAGGAAATTTAAGCAGTAAAAATTAATTAATTAAGAAATAATCTTATGTAGGAAACTTCCCTACAATTCCTTCTGTATTCTATTATTTTGAGGGAAATTAAAAAAAATCGTCCACTTTATGGATATATTTTCATCTTTCATAACTTTGATTAAACATATCTCCTAAAGTAGAGGAGGTAAATAAATAATCTTGAATAAAAAAGCAAAGGCCAGTTAATTTTGTGTAAGAAATCGTCTAGAATATGTTCTTAGAATGAGTAATTTAAGAGAAAATAAAAAAATTGCAATACGATTCAGTTTTATCTAAAAATTATTTTTTTCTTCACATAATCAAAGAAATCTCTGGAAATATCGGAGGTACAAGAAAATTTGGAGATAAAAAATAAAGTACGAGTAATTGTTGGTGTAAAGACCCTAATGAAGTTATTTTGGATTACGTAATTTTGAAGAAATAACAAAAATCACACCGCCAAAACTATTTTTTTTCTGATGGATGATGTATCTAAGTTTTGCATATTGCGTAAGTTAATGATTAAGATACATACCTGCTAAAGTAGAGGAGGTAGATAAAAAATATTCATTAAAAAAGCAACGACGAAGTTAATTTTCCGTAAGAAATCGTCTAGAATACGTTCTTAAAACGAGTGATTTAAGAGAAAATCAAAAAATTGCAACACGACACAGTTTTATCTAAAAATTCTCTTTTTCTTGATACAACCAAAGATATCTCCGGAAATATTGGAGGTACAAGAAAATTTTGTGGATAAAAAATAAAATACGAGTCATTTTTGGTGCAAAGACGCTAATAAAGTTATTTTGAATCACGTAATTTTGAAGAAATATCAAAATCACACCGGCAAAACGACAAAAGCTTTATCCGTTCCCCATATATTTCTAATGGACGGTTACAGTAAACACTGTATACAGAGCTAACTATGTTTTAAGGCCATCATTTTGTAATTTGTTTGCATAAATCAAAATTAAATTGTTGTGGTTCGTTTTAGTGAGAACATGAATGTAAGGATTCTGCAATTGTTTGTTGCTTAGAGTTAGTTATTTGTCAACTTTTGCAAAATGCAAAATTGTTTGAACATGTTGCTTAATATTGTATTTTTTATCGCATTCAATCTAAAATTAGGAACAACAATAATGTAACAAGGATTGCGGTTGGATGATATGAAAATTGGAATTTATTTTACCACGTCTTATCGCAGAACATCGTTTTTATTTTTTTTTTGCAAACACGGTGTAAAAAAAATCATGTAAAAAATATAATACTTACTCTAAAAAGGGACATCTTTCGTTTAACGATTTCTCTTTGGCAGTTTCATAATCCAAATTATTTGCAAGCAACCATACCATTTCTTGTGTCCATGTCGTACCTAAACATTACGTGATGATAAACATTATTATGGGCCTTTAAAAAACATATCCGTAGTAACATCAAAGAATATTAATAATAATATAAGTGTGTTCTGAAAGTGTTTCACGAATCTTCGGGAGTGATTGGACTGTGGTTAATTTTATGGCAGTAAGTTCAAATAAACACATGTCCTAAAGAGCTCTCTACAGAAGCTATTTATGTAAAATTTGTTTTTAATTAATATCTCAGCATGCCTTGAAAATATTTGCACAAATTCTGTCCTTTCTTTTTGTGTTCAATCATTGGCTCGAATAGCACGTCCGAATCTAGTATTTTCTTTTATTTCTTTTTGCCATCTTAGTATTCTTTGATCTATTGATTGTCACAACGTTCCGTTATGTTAAAGGGTCCTATAAAGTAATTTCAGTGGCAGCAGTTAACTGTGTAGTAGTTGATAAAAACAATAAAAAATTGTAATACATTCTTTGGTGATACTACGATAAATTGTTCATAAAATACCGGATCTAGGAAACGTGACTATCCAAATGTCGTCAGCTCTAATCTCGAACTTGTAATACATTTTGGCGTCCTTCAAAAATTTGCCGGGAAAAAAATATTTTTTTGGTCCAATTTGTACGAAGGTTGTTCTTTCGCCTATGGTGATAAAAAATTGCAGCTGAGGTTACCTTTAATAAACAAAAGAACACTCAGTGGCATAAAAATTGGATAATTTAAAACGAATCGTGGAAATTCAGTTTGTATGTGTTGCATTTTTTATGTCACTGAGTAAAGAATCAAAAACTTACCTGTAAAATCTTTTAATAGCTGTTTGTTTACAGTCTCATTGACTTTCGTTATTTCAAGAGGATACTCATAATTGTTATTTACCGCGTCTGCCGCCGATTTAGATTGTTGTTTAAACATCACAATCACAATTTAACACTAATTTTTATTCCTCACTCCCTTATTTATTAACCAACTCACCGTCGGCGTTTCAACGATTACTGGTAGAAGAAACTGCATTGCTTAAAGAGAAAGTAAACATTGTTTTTAGGTCATGTTTTATTCATTGACTTTCACCTCTCAAAGGTGCCCCTTGCTTAAATTTATGCCAGAATGTTAATTTAGTAACGACAAATTGATTGAATTAACTAACCACAAAAATATTTCGAGTTATGGTAAAGTAAACCAAATATGTATACGGATCTATTGTCTGTCACACATTATTCCCCGATCGGCAGGAATCTTTCGGAAATAAAACCAGTGACGTCACAAGTTTTAATCCTATACTATTAAACGCGCTAATCTTGTATGTACGTGTGTGGATCTGGGGAATACATACTCCCCAGATCCGGAAGACTGCTTCTTTAAGATTTCGGCTGATATTTGCAGTATTTCAATAATTCGGTGCCAGAAATCGGTTGAGGTACGTCTCGACTTTCACTAAAATAATTTTATGTCGTAAATAAATAAAATCTTGAGGAAAACACATGGAAAATATCGATACAGAACTGCTGGGGGGATCTATCGGAGGGTTAGTTAAAAACAACCTTTCTATAACCTGATTCACTGAGTGACTTATGCTAGCATCAAATATGTGTGTGGGTAAGATAAATGTGATCATAAATGATGATAAAAATAATTGACAGTTACTCATTAAAAAGCTTCGTGTCAATTGTGTTGATAAATGCACTTCTTTCACAAACACATTGGATAATTGAATTTGAGTTATTAGCTAATTAAATGCAATTAACTCCTTTAACACCTTCTCAATTTTGCACTAGTGCAAAAAAAAAGCTCAAAGTTCTTGCTCTTTGTAAATTGTTACCGATCGACCAGAACCTGCAAGGATATTAACTCAGTCTTAAAATGAAAATATTTTTAAATAATTTAGTGAAACATGTGACTGCTACTCGTATTTTCAAGGTGTTTCTAATAGGAATCAGACAGACACAGCGCATTCATCTCTCACTGTTCATTTCGTTGCATGTGCAATACCAGAATCCTCACAGCACTAAAGTGAAGAGTTGTCGTTTTCTTTGGTAGCAATAAAAAGCACCCTTTTATTGTATTAAATCTACATACATCGACATTAAGACCATCTGTGTGATAAAAATACAAAACTAAAACACTAACATATCACATTATCAACTGTATTTACAAGGAAATTAATATAAATAACATTAACACTAAATGCCCCCTTAAATCAGTAATTAAAATAAATTATTACATTTATGTATTATGAATGATTTTTATAATAAGACATTTGACGTGTCTAACGATAACTGAACAGTGGCAGCTTGAGCGAAGAATTGAAATCTTGGAAAATATTACTTAATCAGGTGTACCATTTATCTTCATTTCTTTAACATCGACTAGAGGGTTAAAGATGAATAAAGAAAACATTAAAAAAAAATTGAATGAAAAATTACAATCATGGATAACTTGTTTTTATAATGTAATGGTGCCATTATTTATCCAAAATGTTCCCGGTAATGTTCTCGATGATTATATTCTTGAAGTTATCAAGCAGGAAGCAATTAATTGGTGTAAAATATTGTAAATTATAATAAACGTTATTTTATTCTGTTCACAAAATAATATTGTTCTTCGAGGTACCAGTGAAATAATCAAACTATGGTATATTTTTAAATTTAATTGGACTTGTGAATCAGTACAATGTAACTTTAAAAAAGCATATTGAAATGCTCAAAAAAAGGCTCTGTTTCATATTTTTCACCAGCAATTCAAACTGAAATAATAAATTTGGTTGGTGAAAAAACACGGAGCGAAATCATAAATTGAATTAAGAAAGCAAAGTATTATTCAATTTTATTTGATTGTACCCCTGATGTTTCAAGAAAGGAACAAATGAGTGAGATTATAAGATGCGTTTGTATTGATTCTAATAGTAAAGTAATAATCGAAGAAAGTTTTATTGACTTTATTCAATCTCATGAAAAGACTGGAGAAGGTTTAATGAC
Organism: Diorygopyx duplodentatus; assembly: GCA_033557515.1. Taxonomy (NCBI): domain Eukaryota; kingdom Metazoa; phylum Arthropoda; class Insecta; order Coleoptera; family Scarabaeidae; genus Diorygopyx; species Diorygopyx duplodentatus. The sequence continues at coordinate 6,207 of JAWQRJ010001262.1, forward strand.
TGAGATTTTAAATACACTACAAACTAACAAATTAAATGTACATAATATTAGAGAAGAAGGTTACGACAACAGTGTCAATATGGCTGGCAAATATAAAGGGGTTAGAGCTCGTATTTTGGAAATTAATAATTTGGCATTATTTGTACCTTGTGCCGTACATAATCTAAATTTAGTTGGAGTTCACGGTGCATCATAACACCAGAAATGGTTTCTTTCTCTGGTACCGTGCAAAGATTATTATTTATTTACTTTTTTTCTTTGTCAACAATGCGGTGGGAAAATTTAATGAAACATTTAACATTATCACTGAAAAGGTTTTCTGATACAAGATGGTCATCAAAGGCTAACGCCATAAAATCATTATGCTTACAAATACCGGAAGTAAAGAAAGAACTTGAAAGAATAGAAAATGATTTATCAAACTCTGAAACTGTATCAATGCAAACAATTTATTGCTACAAATTAATTACAAATTTGTGTACTCTGTCTATATGGAATAAGATTTTGCAATGCATTGACCGAACAAATAAAGCTTTACAGCAAAAGGATTCATCTATAGATCATGCCGAAAAATTAATCAATAGTCTACGTTTTGCTTTACAAGGACTATGGCACAGGTTTTGAACAAATTTTTGCAGATACTAGAAAAATCGCTTCAACAATGAATATGGATATTAAATTTTCTCAACGACGTAATAGGCGAGTTAAAGAAGAAAATAGTGTGCATCCTGAAGATTTGTTTAGAATGCAAATGTACAACGTTTTTGATATTCTTCTGGCTGAAACAAACTGGCGTTGTGAACAAATGAAAATTATATATGACAGTTTTTGTTTTTTGTTTGGCTCATCTCTAGATGCAATGAGCATTGCAGATTTGCAAAAGGCTGCAGCAGATGTCTAGACAATATGAGAAAGATTTGAAATGTGACGAATTCAGTTATGAAATTGAAAGTTTTAAATTTCAAGTTCAAGGGCTGATTGAAAACCTGAAATCTGCAATTTCCCCTAGATATATTACAGACCATTTATGACTTTGAATTAGTTGAGTCATATCAAAATATCGTAGTTGCCCTACAAATATTTCTGACTCTTTCTATTTCAACTGCTTCGTGTGAGAGGAGTTTCAGCAAATTAAAGTTAATTAAAAATCATCTAAGATCAACCCTAGTTCAAGAGAAAGTATCCAATCTTTCAAAAATACCAATTGAGTATAATATTGCTCAAAGTATTAACTTTGATGAATGAATTGTTGACTTCACCGAAATGAAGGCAAGAAAAGGGTACAATTAGATACATTTTAAGTTTAAGAACAATTAAATATTATAAATTATTAGAACAATTAAAAACAATTACAATAATAAATATAAAGACTGTTTTTTTGTACGCGTGTTTTATTAATCTTATATTTTATTCCTTTTTAAATAAAGAGTTAATCTGAAGGAGTTAAAACCAGTGTTAGCATTAACGTGCGAGGATAAAAACAAAGATGTTGCGGGTCTACGAGACGAAGCGCTCAGACGTATCCACCAGCAACAGCTGAAGCAAGAAGACTACTTTGACGCTCACCGAAGGACACCTCGACAATACCAGAATGGAGATTTGGTACTAGTCCGAAGAGACTCTACTTCCACTGGGGAATCCCGAAAGTTGCAGCCATTATATAAGGGGCCTTATCAGATACAAAATGTCTTGGGCAATGACTGTTATCTGCTTACGGACGTCGAGGATGCTGAGAGAACTCAACAACGTTTCCAATCAGTGCTCCCAGCAGACCTTCTGAAGCCATGGTGCTCACCCTACGACCCCCAGGGAATCGAGGACGCTTCCAATGGTAGCGAGGCCGAGTGTTGGTTAGTTAGCCGCATGCACCACAACCAACAGGGAACGCGGACAGGCAAAGCAACCAGTCGCCACTAGCGGTCGATGGAGAGAGGTCGTCCATTACGCCCACGTCGATCCCACTACGCTGAACCATATGTATGAATCACTTATTATTTATACATTAAACAGTTGTTATCAGCAGTGTATAACAAAAAACCCTTACATACATAAAACAAAAGTTATCACAGAACACCATAATATATCTTTAACTGTTTAGCGATTATCGAAGAAATGCAGATAAACGGGTCACCTGTATGAGGAAAACTTCAGGAATACGGATGGGTAAAACCAAATATGAAGGTTCAACTGCGGCCTTACGGGACAAACCTCCGCCCTCTGTTGATATCTCTTGGATTCGTTAAAATAAAGAACGAGACTGACTGTTTACGATTGTTTATAAAAAATAAAAATAAAAGTTAAATACGACTATTTTCCCAAGCCGACTAAGGCTTCGTCCATCAGCTCATCGTCTGTTATACTGGACGATCCGGAGTGGGGGCTCGGGTTGATCATTGGACTGGGCGCTGGAGACTTAACAATGTGGACACTAACGGATGGCGACGATGGGAATCCTACGCTGGAAATCATCTGTTTGAAATTGTCTTTAGAGTAGTCCATCAGACCGTCAGCTATTTCTTTTTTTTGGTTTTTTGCGATGTCTTCCTTTGGAGCTGGCGCGATGAACTTTGACGACAGCTCCACCCCCTTTTGATGAAAATTCCCAAAGTTCAGTCCAACCAAATTCTGGTCTTCCGTTAAGTCATCTTTCGATTTATCACTTACGGCCACAATGTTGTTTAACCTCAAAGAGTTTTCGAACAACTTATTACCGGGCAGAGACGAAACGTTATATTTCGCATCGTTTTTGAACAGATCGTAAATCTTACTGTCGTTTTCAGAGTTTCTGTTAATTACACCCATCTTCTTATCGTCGGAAACGTTGGTCCGCGCCGACAATTTTGGTATTTGAAATTTTTTGTCCAGCTGCTTGACGAACCCCTCGACAACTAACGGCGTGGCCGTATAGGGATTGTTATCCAATTTGAGTTTGTTGTACTCGTCGTCGCGTTGCGTAGGCGAACCCTTCCGTTCCTTATTGAGAAACAAACCCTTTTCGGACGATTTCGGCTGCTTCAGTCTTTCCTTTAATCTCAAATCCGAACCGATCATCCCCGATTTGGAGCTCTTCATTAACGCAGTCGTTACCTTGTTCGTCATTAAGCCCTTGTTGCTCACTTTCGAGTTTAAATTGGTGCCGGAACCGGACTTTCCCAGCTGCTGCGGTTTCTTCGAGGCGGGCCCGCTGTTCACGCCCGGCTTCAGGCCGGTGTGCGTTTTCGGCGATCCCGTGCCCGTGCCGACCATCACGGCGACACCCTTGTTCAAACATTTATTGACGTCCTTCGCCCGCGTCTTGTTGATGGTTATTTTCATGCCGTCCGAACTGGGCTTAACCATGTACTCGGAGTTCTTGGTCTCGCCCGTCGCCTTGTTGTTCGCCTTCGCGTCCTTGAACATCGCCTTCTCCTTGTTCTTGCTCGATAGGTCGGTGGCGGTGTCCGACTGCGCCAGTTTCAGCTTGTCGATGACGGCGAGCAGTGCGCCCTTGCTCTTGCGCGCCAAGTTTGGGTTCTTGGACATGTCGAGACCGGTGGGCGAGGTCAGGCCGTCCGGGATTTGGCCGCCACACGCGATCTCGCTGACCGCGTTCAAGTCGAGCTGTTTCACTTTGGCCGAAGAAGATTTCTTCACCGTCGAATTTGAGGAACCGAACACCGACCTGTAACGATTGGAGAAAGACTAAACGATCAACGATCAATAAATAATTGGATTAATAAATCATAGATTCAATACTACACAAGGTATCTCATGAATAGATACCAATATTTCGTATGGTTCTTCCTGAGGATAAGAAATATAGACATCGTGTACAATAATTCAAAGAGAGACGAAGTAGGGAGACATGGGTTCGAACCCTGGCTCCGAGGCGCTTTTTTACTTGGTTTAAAATTTGTTTCATTGGTTGATGCACATCCTAATATGGTGTGCCCTCCTTATATTCGTTTTTTGTATATATAAAAAATAATCCACAAATACGGTGATAACCAAAAAATTTGTTTAAACAATAAAGTAGATGCACTATAATAATTCCATATTTTTGGTGATGCTCTGGCATCAATCATTTCAAATCATGAACTGGCAATCAATGCAAATGATTAAATAGATAAATAAACAAGTAAATATATTTAATAAAAATTTAGAAAAAAATACCTTTTTTCCTTGTCCCGTGACGACGAGTCCTTACTGGACGACTTTTTATTCTCGCCCTTGCTCGACGGTGAGTTCGCCGCACTCTTCAAAGTGGACATGCTCGGTTTTCCGCTGCCGCTCGCCGACGGATGCTTCGGACTGAGCCCGTGACTCTTCGGGCTGGACATGCCGATGGCGTGCTTCGGCGAGCTGGGCACGTGCGCCGGCGAGTGCTTCGGACTCTGCTGCTGCGGCTGCTGCGACGCCTTCAACAGATTCGGGCTCGAGATCTTGCGCGAGTGCGTCGGCGACGATGCGAACTTCCTGATCATGTTCGGCGAGTTGGGCGTCATCAGCGGGGGCGACTCGCCGACCTTGGCCAGCGCCTCCTTCGGCGGTATCTTGTCGGGCGGGCCCATCTCGCTCTCCTCGCGCTTCCTCTTACGTTTCTTGTCGAGCTTGCTTTTCTCGTCGGCGTTGCGAACCTTCCCGCCGCCGCCTCCGCCGCTTTTCTTATCGCCGCAGCCGCGGTTTTTCTCGTCGTTTTTTAAAGGGATTGGCGTTATCGTAATGGACGAGTTTGCGGACATCGAGATCAGGTTCTGGCCAAAGCTGCTGCACGTGACGACGGGCGTGATGCTGACGCTCGGCGAGATCTTGTTCTCGCCCATTCCCAGTTCCAGCGTAGGGGACTTCTTCCGAAACTTGTTGTCCCTGTAAGCGAGCGAGTAAGGTTAAATGAGGTTAAAACACTGATATTCTTATGTCGGAGATAAATTTATTCTTGCCTTAAAAGAAAAATGCAAAGGTGAAAAATCACACGTAATCGAGGCGAAGTTGCAGAATTTGGGAAAAAATTCTAGAGATTGTGCTACTTTCACGAAACAAGTAAATGATCTCGCGTGTAATCGGATAACAGCGTATATATCGGAAGGAGTTCGCGAAGATTGATGCAAAATTTCTTAAGAAGCCAAGCTCTCCGAACACTAACACTAAACGCTCACACAGAGAGAGCTCGACTCATTATGGAAGTAGGTAATTTCGAAACTTTACAAGACAGAATTACAAAATTTCTGACAATAGATGCAGAACCGAATAATACAAATGTTTTCTATCCAAATGTTACGCAAAGAAAATGTTATGAAACGTAACTTTAATGAACGACAATAACAATTCTCAAGTAACTATAGAGGACGACAGCAAAATACAAACTTCACTGCGTACGAGTCGGAAAACTCAACGTCGCAGCGGATTATTCAACGGAAACTTAAAGCCTACAATGAGTATACATAATCTGTCCTTTTCCAACTTTTTACACAGAAATGGTAGAAAATCCCTGCACATTTTTAATTGATTCCAGAGAAGATATACCTATCATTACAAGAAGCAAAATTCCATTTAATCACCTATATACACAAGAAATTGTACAACACATTTAGAAAAAATACAACTACAAACTGAAAATTTAAAAGATTATCACATATTTGCAATAGAAAACGAGGAAGAAAATCGTAATTCACAATTTCTGAACAGCCTCAATAAATAATTTCCATCTTTTGTTGGGGAAGATTTAACAAAATTATGTGCAGAGTTTTCACCTTAAGGTCAGATAAATTAACGCGTAACAAACGTATTAGAAACAATCATTGCGGATAACGGATAGTCAACCAGTTTACATAAAGAATTATAGATCATCACATTCTCAAAAAAAGGAAATCAGTAAACATGTTTCAAAAATGTTACAAAACAACATTATAGAACCTTCAGTTAGTAGTTATAACTCTCCAGTGCTACTAGTACCAAAAAAATCAATTATTACTGATAAAAAATGGCGATTAGTAATTGACTATAGACAAATTAATAAAAAAACTTATTGCAGATCGATTCCCTTTACCCCGTAAAGGAGGACATTGTTGATCAACTAGGAAGAGCAAAGTGGTTCCTCAGTTTTAGACTTAATTTCAGGTTTTGATCAGATACCACTGGAGGAAGAATTGCGTGACGTAACTAGTTTTACAGTAAATTCAGGCACATATTTTTTCAAAAGGTTAATTTCTAACTTTACAGGATGGATAAACAACCGGATAGATCGACTTACCTATTACTGCCGCCTAAAATCTCCTCGATCACCTCCATGTCCTCGACGTTTTCGTTCTCGCTGATCAGCTCGGTGGGGTCGAGGCTCTCAAAGTCCGAGTGGAACCCCAAGGCGGAGTTCGGCGTGGGGATCTCCGAACAGGTCTCCTGCGACAGCGGCGTGCTCCGCGACGTCGAGTCGTCGCAGCTCGACGCGTCCAACAGTTCGTCCTCCCCGCCCGCCCTCCGTTTCGACGACGACGACTTCCAGTCGTCTCGGCGTCTCGCCCGCTTCAGCCCCTTGTCATTCCCGCCCGAGAGGATGTTCGTCAGCTCTATGTTCGTGAGCATGGTGCTGGTGTCGCTCGATGTCGAGAAGTTGGAGAAGTTGTCGCTGCTCATCAAAGTCTCGTTCAGGAACATTCCCGCCTGGTTGTGCTGGGACATCATCGGCAAGCCCATGCCTTCAAACCAAATTTCAACAGCATACCAATGTAAATTGAAAATCTAATTGTTTCTTGAAGTAGTTCAATGGATGAATATCGATTCTGTATATATTCACAAATTGCATTGTTTGGATATACCTACTGTTTGCACCAACTAAAGTGCATTTTACTTTTCAGTGCAGTTTTTAAATTGCCACACTTGATAAGTTTATATAATGTCATACATGAACGAACCAAATATATAATGAATATGCATGAACCTCGGAGCAGAGAACCTCTATATTCGTTACCATTGCAATGTTTGTCCTCACTATAGTAAGAACAAGCTATGTGCTTGAAAAGGGGCGTAGTGATAATAATAACAACAACACCGATCATTGACTTACCGGCACTCGAATTTTCCTGCTTCATTTTCGAGTCCAGGTTGCCGAAGTCGGGCTGGTGGCCGCCGCGTCCCCCCGGGTCGCCCGAGCCCAGGGGCAAGTTAAAATTTTCATGTCCGTTCGGGAAGTGCGTCTTCCGCGTCGACATCTGTCGCTCCCACATCCGGATGACGGAACGCATCGTCACCGGGATCGAGAAGCTGCGGTTCAGGTGCTTCGTCGCCGTTTCCGTTACCACATCCGAGCCGTTGACGGGCGGAGCAGCGCCCGGGCTGTGGATGCGACAAACGAGCATCGAGATGTCCGACAGATCGATCTCGGCCGTCGCCATGCTCTCCTCGATTGGGTGCTCGAGCGATATGGATATCTGCGACCAGGACAACGCGCTAATCTCGAACATTATCATGTCCTCGAGATCTACGCAAACGGAAACGAAAATAAATGGGTGAATAAATTTAAAAAATATTTTAAAAATATTTTCATGCATATTCCGGGGTTTACAAGCCTCAAAACCTTATAAACTTATGATAGATGTCTTTACAATTGATGAAACACATGCTGCATTTTAACCACAATATTATTCTGGTGTATTTACTAACTTGTTACTATTTTATTATCTATCTTTGGAGTGTAAACTAATAATAAAACAAAATTGGAGGGTAAACTAATAATAATAATACAATATTGAATTGACATCTATTTTAAAAATGCTCATAACTAAAATACTTTGGGGATGGTATGAAAGCTAAAATGGTAAAATAATAAATGATAAATAAACTGGACAGAATAACAAAAATAACTTTGTTTTTATTATCATGATATTTTTAAACCGTACTTTAAACTGACTATTTAAACTCACCTTCTTTGCTATTGGGTCGAACGCAGCTCGATATTATTGTATTAAACAGTGCTTGTTGTCTTAGAATAACCAAAATTTGCGCCACGTGCCCCGGATGGGTGAACGGAATACTGTTTATCAATATGCCATCCATTGAGCGATTTTCTGTCATGAAGTAACAATGGTTTTGATCGGGTAACGTCTGAAAGCAATTTATTCAACAATTAATCCTTACTTTTCCAAACAGTTCATAAAACGAGCTTTAAATTAATTAAAATTAGTTATTATTTATATTAATTAAAAGCTTTAATTTTTGTTATTGCCTGGAATAAAAATATTAATCATTGGGTATTTTCGATTAATGCACTTATGCTAACACAGCAACTCTTTTTAAATAATGTTACCCAGATAAAGCATAGAGCAGAGATTGTTTAAAATGGAATTAATTAAGTTTTTCGCTGTGCTGTAAGTCCCTTTAAAGATGGGACTTAAAAAAGGGCAAATAAAGTGACTGAAACATAAGGTTTTAATCATTTTTGGAGGTTTGCAAGAAGTTTAAATTTTTTTCGATTCCTTCCGTAAAGTCGCAGAGAGATGGCCGCACTGTACCACTGAAATAATTTTCGCGTTGAGGGCGCTAATTTTAAATCTGTCAGTAAAACTAAAATAACAAGACCCCAACTAGGGTTAACAGGTTAAAAGATTTAATTTTCGTTCATTCGGCACATGTACGTGCGGTATTGATAGTTACATATCTCCCTAAAAGATGTATCTACTAAGATATGTCTTTTGCCTATCAGTCTATCACCCTATCAGTCTATCAGCCTATCTGTCACCTTATCAATTGATCACCCTATAAGCCTATCAGTCTAGCAGTCTCTTGCCCTATTACCCTATCAGTCCACAGTCTATCACCTATCAGTCTTACCAGTCTATCACCTATCACTCTTATCAGCCTGTATCACCCTACCAGTCCATCAGTCTATCAGCCTATCAGTCTAGAAATCCCTTGCCCTATTAGCCTATCAGTCCACAGTCTATCACCTTATCAGTTTTACCAGTCAATCAGCCTATCAGCCTGTATCACCCTATCAGTCTATCATCCTATCAGTCCATCACCCTACCAGCTTATCAGTCTATGACTCTATTACTCTATCACCATATTAGTCTGTCACCCTATCAGTATATCGGTCTATCACGTCTATCAATCCAATCGCCCTATTAGCCCATCAGTCAATCACCCCCTCAATCTATCATAATAACATATGATAGATTGATACATATGATCATGATAACATATGATCATATAAATAGGAAAAACTTTTTTAATATTCATTTTACGACAAATTGTCATTCCTTGAAATTTTTTTTGGATCGTTTAACTACTAATAAAGATATAAAAACCATAAATTTATGGCCAGCAATTTAAATATTTTGAAAAAAAGACATTTGGTAACAACGAAAGTTCTAATAATAAAGTTTTACAGTGGTTACTTCGACGATGTTAAAGACGTCAAAAAAGCCAAATAATATTAAAAACAATAATACAGAAAAAGAAACAAGAAAAACTAAAAAACTACCGTTTCAGACATTATTGTTAAAATTATTAAATAAATTAATAATTACTCAACATAATCCCCTCCGTTCTACACATTTTTCCACCCTGATCCTAAATTCCCTATAAACGCTCCCTAAAATTTCCAAATTAATTTCCCTAATAGCTACAATAATTCTCTGCTTCAATATTTCTAAATTATTTGCCAAATGAGCTTGGTAGACTTTTTGATTTAGATATCCCCCGAGGAAGAAATCCAGTGGTGTTAAGTCTGGAGATCTAGCAGGCCAATGTATTGGTGCAAACCGTTCAATCCATTTGCCAGGAAAGCGGTTGTCCAACCATTCCTGCACTAACAATGTACTATGGGCTGGACAGCCATCCTGTTGATAATAAATCTCGTCGAAATTAGTTTTTTCTTCCTGTAGTCAAGGCTCCATAAAATTTTGTAACATTCTCAAATAACTATGTTGGTTCAAGTTTTCGGTGAAAAAATAAGGTCCAATAATTTTATTAAATAAAAATCCACACCAAACATTCACTTTTGAATAACGCTGGTTCCGCGAACTGATGGTAAAGCTTGGATTTTGTGGTGACCAAAATCTACAATTTTGGGAGGATACCATTCGTGGAAAATGTTAATTCATCAGTAAACATTTTTTTGTGAAAATTTCTGTTTTCTATTAAATGCTCACCAACCCATAAGCCAAAATCTAATCTAAAGGCGAGATCTTGATTTTCGAGGGTATGCCTAAATTTAGGTTTGTAAGGGTAAATTTTGTTTTCTTTAAAAATCGTTTGTAATA
>JAWQRJ010001263.1:0-16440 GCA_033557515.1 Diorygopyx duplodentatus
GTATCATTTCTAGTCTTTTGTGTTTTAAAAAATTTTAGTAAATATATTGCGTTTTTAATAAATATTTCACCTTTTTTGTTAAATATTATATTTAAATATTTGCCATTTTTAAATAAATAAAGATCCGGGCCCTAGCGATAATAAATGGTAAGCTACCTGCCACGTGTACAAATTGACAGCGTAAGCGGTTGACGGTCGTCAAAGCCTACTGTATCCCGTTATTCGTTGCATCCCATACTGTTATTTATCCAACTTCTACATAAGTAATATATTTGTTTTTGATCGCGTTTATATACTTTAAAGCAATTTTCAAGTAGAATCTTCAATGGTTTCATTTGTGAGCTGCTGTGTTTCAAGGTCAAACGCTTAGACACGAAGTTGCCTTACTTCGGCTACCGCACCGATCTAGTCGGCCAGATTTTTAACGTTCAATATGCTTCGTTGCGCGACCGACGTGGCAACGTTGCGTATGTCTCAAACATATTTAAATTATCATAAATTACCTAACCTCTATTTACGCTACACTATGCTACAATATTTTGGGTTGATGTGATAATATGATGAGAGGAATCTTTCATGTTTCATATGGATATATATGATCGAATTTCAAATTTATTCTTATCGCGATAACAAACAAGAAGGGTCATTCAAAAGTTATCATTCTTCGCATCTGGAACTGCATACTGCAATTTCCGTCTGTGTACCACTTTCCTAACAATCGAGCCACGACGCCTGCGCGACGGCCATTTTGTCGTAAAGCGTTCCCATTCCCCGCGGCAAGCCTTGACTGGTAAACAAGTGAAAATCGCCTGTATGCAGAGAGAGGTTAGGCCGTATACGACGTCGATGTACAGCAAAGGGGAATGATCAACTGGGTAAGTGGCTCTAACTGAAGTTTCTAATTATATTTTTTGCGCGTAAGCACTCTAGATTCTAGCGTCGTCGGCTCCGGTACCTTGCATCTAGACGGGCGACGTCACTTCCATTGTCGCGGTTGTCTATTGTTTTTTTACTCTTGACCAAAACTGTCAGTTTTGGCGGTTAAAATGTTTGACATTTGATTGTGGCATTTCTGGTCATTTTGCGTATTTTTGTGAATGAGTTTGAAATTCGAAAATAATCACATCTGTAAAATTAGAATAATCTGTCAGGGTCCTTATGCCACCTCAAAATAGTCATATGAGTACTAAGCGAGAAATTTTGGAAAATTTTAGGTTGCAAATTTTATCATGATTTTGATTAGATGGAAGATGATTAAACCTCTTGGGTGGGGAAAAATATCTGAGAGTCATATTTTCCTTATCCAGGCAGATCCAAATGTATGCAATAATGTTCACTTCAATTAATGTATTTCTAACTTTCAGAGCAACTGAAATCATTTGAACAACATATATTTTATTTTATTTTATTATTGGAAATGATTAGATCCGTAGTAGATTCTGGTCCATAGTCTTCCTGTCGTTTTTCTGATCTCCCCGCCTTCTTCGACTTCTTTTCCTGTCCCTTGGTATCCAGTTTGTACTTGTACTCTTCTCTTTCTTCTGAGATCTTCAATTATTATTCTGTCTTTTAATGATCAGGAGGGCCAGGAGACCTTGCCATCAACATCATTATCCGCAATTTCAAGTAAATATTTGCTGAAATGTTTGAGTTTATGGGCAAAGAGTTTTATTTTGTATTAAGGGTGGATGAGAAAATCTAGAATCACCACACTACTCCGGTTCTTGGTTAAATTTGCTGGGTTTCTTTACCAGCTGAAATCTTGATGTCAAAGATATGTTGGAGCATTAAAACTAATGGCATCGGTATCATTGAGCCCTCTGAACTTCTGCATGCTTGTACAGAATCTTCTGCACAAGATTGGAGAAGGGTCGTCAATTGCCAGTTCACAGCCTGACCCCAAGCTACAACGCTTGCGCGTCGACTATATTGTCATAAAGAGTTCCCTTCCCCTGGTCCGTTTCTCACAGAGCTAAACGGCAAGTAAACATGAGCAGAGAAATTTAGGTTATAGTAGACAACATAGCCAGAAATACAAAGTTGACGTATTACTATAGGCCGGTAAGTTTACAAACGTGTTTTTGTACGTAGATACATATAGATACCCAAGCGACTAAACGGTCCGGTTACTAACCTCTTTGCGTCCAGTAGAGTTACGCTCTCACAGCTTCCAATTGTTTTCTCTACTCCAAATTTCTACTGTAAATGCCGACGGTGGGTTTGCTGAATGTGTACTAAATAATAATAGATCGGACCATATCCGTCGGTCTTATGAGTAGATGCACTTGGAATAAATTGCGCATGCGCAATTTATTCCAATGAACATTGAACTCCATTGAACATTACTGTTCATTTAATTAACATTTTATATGTTACTATTGTTTGATTTTTCATTGTAATTCTATTATTTTTCGTAAAGGAGTAAAGGAGGGGAGAGTTTTTATACCAGGCTGCTACCTTCAGAAGCACAGCTGTAATGTTGCCAGTAAAACATTGAGCAACCTGTTTCTATTCTCTTGTTCTTATACTTCTTATTTATTTATTAGTTTGCTGCCACATTAAATGTTATATGATTGATATTAATTAAACGCATTTGTGTAAACCTCTTAAGTGATGTGTAAACCATTTAAACCACCTACTGCAGTGGAATCGGAACTTTTGCCACGCAAACGGTTTTCCAAAAAAATTATTTTGCATTTCTGAACAATTCGATTTATTTGGAATCATATGAGCGGTACTTATTTTTCTTATCAATAGGCATAAAAATTGCATTTCCAGAAACGCGAAAAAAACCTGGTCTGTTAAAATAGACCAGGTTTACCAAAAAAATATTTTACATTTCTAAACAATTCGATTTATTTGGAATCATATGAACGGCACTTATATTTTCTTATCAATAGGTATAAAAATTGCGTTTTCAGGCATAGGAAACCATTTGAGTTACATTCAGGCTTTCTCTTGAAACAGACCAGGTTTGCCAAAAAATTACATTCCATTTCTGAGCAAATCCGATTATGTGGAATCGTATAAGTGGAACTTATATTTTTCCTTTCAATAGGTATAAAAAATGCATTTCGAGAAATGCGAAGTCATTTGAGCTACACTTAGTTTTCTGTTAAAATAGAGAGCTGGTTTACCAAATAAATTACTTTGCATATCTTAACAATTGGGATTATTTGAAATCATACGAGTGGGACTTATATTTTTCTTATGAATAGGCATAAATATTGCACTTCCAGACATGAGAAACCATTTAAGTTACAATCAGGTTTCTCTTAAAATACAGCAGGTTTACCCAATAAATTACTTGGCGTTTCTGAACAATTCGGATTATTTGGAATCATACGAGCGGGACTTAAGTGGGACATAAGTATTGCATTTCCAGAGATGCGAAACCATTTGAGTTGCACTTAGGTTTTTGTTCAAATAGGCCAGGTTTACCAAAAAAATTACTTTGCATATCTGAACAATGGGGATAATTTGAAATCATATGAGTGGGACTTATATTTTCCTTGTAAGTATGCATAAATATTACACTTGGAGACATGTGAAACCATTTGAGTTACACTCACGTTTTCTCTTAAAACCGAACAGGTTTACCAAAGAAATTACTTTGCATTTCTGAACAATTCGGATTATTTAAGTTACACTAAGGTTTTCTCTTGAAACAGACAAGGTGAGGAAAAAAATATTTTGCATGTCTAAACAAATCGATTTATTTGTAATCGTAAAAATACTTTGCATTGGTGAACAATTCGGATTATTTGGTATCATATGAGCGGCGCTTATATTTTTCTTCTAAGCAGGCAAAAATATTTAGCATGTGAAACCATTTGAATTACACTCAGCTTTTCTCTTGAAACAAACCAGGTTTACGAAAGAAATTACTTTACGTTTCTGAACAATTCGGATTATTTGGAAACATATGAGCGGCACTTATATTTTTCTTATCAATGGGCACAAAAATTGCATTTCCAGAGATGGGAAACCATTTGAATTGCACTTAGGTTTTCTCTTGAAATAGACCAGGTTTACCGACAAAAAGTATTTTGCATTACTAAACAATTCGGATTATTTGGACTCATATGAGCGGCACTTATATTTTTCTTATCAATAGGTATAAACATTATATTTATAGGTACAACTACGCATTTTCAGAAATGGGAAACCATTTGTGTTACACTCAGGTTTTCTGTTAAAATAGTGTTTACCAAAAAGATTACTTTGCATATCTGTACCATTCGGATTTTTTGGTATCATATGAGCGGCACTTATATTTTTCTTATAAATAGGTAACGTGTGGAATAATAAATTTTCATTTGCAGTTGGCGTTGAAATTCAAACGTCGGTCTCGCATGCCTTTGCAATTTGCTGTCACTTGTTACAGCTTGTCACAAATTAATTTTGTTTAATTTGAGGAATGCCATTAATTTTTTTTTTTAAATGACCGCTAATGTCAGTTCATCAATCAAAGACGTGTATTTTTTTTCAAAGGAACTCCAAATGGAAATTTATTCTTCCACACGTTATAAATATTGCATTTCCCGAAATGCAAAACCATTTGAGTTACACTCAGGTTTTCTCTTAAAATAGAGCAAGTTTACCAAAGAAATTACTTGGCGTATCTGAACAATTCGATTGATTTGGAATCATATGAGCGGCACTTATATTTTTCTTATCAATAGGTATAAAAATTGCGTTTTCAGGAATAGGAAACCATTATATTTCCAGACATGTGAAATCATTTGAGTTGCAATTAGGTTTTATGTTAAAGTAGACCAGGTTCGCCAAAAAAATTATTTTGCTAGTGTAAACAATTTGATTTATTTGGTATCATATGAGCGCCACATATATTTTTCTTATAAAGAGGTATAAAAATTGCGTTTTCAGACATAGGAAACCATTTGAGTTACATTCAGATCTTCTTTTGAAACAGATATGTTTACCAAAAAAAAAATTACTTTGCATATCTGAACAATTCGATTTATTTGGAATCATATGAGCGGCACTTATATTTTTCTTATCAATAGGTATAAAAATTGCGTTTTCAGGCATAGGAAACAATTTGAGTTACATTCAGGTTTTCTCTTGAAACAAACCAGGTTTGCCAAAAAAATTACATTGCATTTCTGAACAATTCGATTTATTTGGAATCATGAGCGACACTTATATTTTTCTTATCAACAGGTATAAAAAATTGCGTTTTCAGACATGTGAAACCATTTGAGTTACACTCAAGTTTTCTCATGAAACAGGCCAGGTTTACCAAAAAAATTACTTTCCATATCTGAACAATTCGGATTATTTGGAATCATATGAGTGGGACTTATATTTTTCTTATAAATACGCATAAATATTACATTTCCAGAAATGCGAAACCATATGAGTTACACTCAGGTTTTCTCTTGAAACAGACCAAGTTTGCCAAAGAAATTATTTTGCGTTTCTGCAAAATTCGATTTATTTGGAATCATATGAGCGGCACTTAAATTTTTCTTATCAATAGGTATAAAAATTGCGTTTTCGGACATAAGAAACCATTTGAGTTACATTCAGGTTTTCTCTTGAAACAGACCAGGTTTACTAAAAAAATTACTTTCCAATTCTGAACAATTCGGATTATTTGGAATCAAATGAGTGGGACTTAATTTTTCTTCTCAATAGCTATAAAAAATGCGTTTTCAGACGTAGGAAACATCTGAAACCATTTGTGTTTCCTGTCATGTGAAACCAATTGAGTTACAATCAGGTTTTCTCTTGAAACAAACCAGCTTTGCCAAAAAAATTACGTTGCATTTCTGAACAATTCGATGTATTTTGGAATCATATGAGCAGCACTTATATTTTTCTTATTAATAGGCATAAATATTATATTTCCAGACATGTGAAACCAATTGAGTTGCGCTTAGGTTTAATGTTAAAGTAGACCAGGTTTACCTAAATAATATTTTCCATATCTGAACAATTCGATTTTTTTTAATCATATGAGCGGCACTGATATTTTCCTTACAAGTAGACAGAAATATTGCATTTGGAGGCATGTGAAACCATTTGAGTTACACTCAGGTTTTCTCTTGAAACAGGCCAAGTTTACCAAAAAAATTATTTTCCAATTCTGAACAATTCGGATTATTTGGAATCAAATGAGTGGGACTTAATTTTTCTTATCAATAGCTATAAAAAATGCGTTTTCAGACATAGGAAACATCTGAAACCATTTGTATTTCCTGACATGTGAAACCATTGGACCTGCACTTAAATTTTCTGTTAAAATAAGTCGATTTTTTTGGTATCATATGAATGGCACTATTATTTTTCTTATAAGTAGGCATAAATATTGCATTTGGGGACATGTGAAACCGTTTGAGTTACACTTAGGTTTTCTCTTAAAGTAGACCAGGTTTACTAAAAAAATATTTTTCATTTGTAAACAATTGGATTTATTTGGTATCATACGAACGGCACTTATACTTTTCTTACAAGTAGACATAAATATTGCATTTGGTGATATGTGAAACCATTTAAGTTACGCTCAGTTTTCCTCTTAAAATAGACCAGGTTTACACACACAAAAATACTACTTTGATTGGATTATTTGCTATCATATGAACGGTACGTATATTTTTATATAATCATATGATCTGCATTTATGTTTACTTAAATATATTTATATTTACTAAAAAATATAAGAGCAAGCTTTGGAATTGGTCCAAATTTTTGATGACAACATCATTTGGGATCATTTGAGTCTCAAAATGAATTCTTTGCATTTTTAGACTTTTTAGCCATTCGGAATCATTTGGACGGCACTAATTTTCCAATAGACATCCAATCGTCTTCCTTGCATTTCTGGATGTTTGAAAACATTTTCAATCATTTTAGCTACTTTTTTCTTTCCAGATAGTTTTTCGTTTCAGATAGTTTGAAATAATTGGGGCCGGTCTGATTTATTCTTATAAATGTCACCCTTACGAATTTTTAAAATTTCCAGATGTTCCACATAGATAGGCCACGCCCATTAAAAAATCCTTCGTATTACTATTAGAGCGTTGCAGATCATTAGGAATCATTTGAGCTATATTTATGTTTTCTTATTATTATGCCACCTACTGATTTTTTTCTTCAGGTAGGTTGGAATCATTTGATCCAAACTATTTATTTCTATATACTAATACAGACCATGCTCATCAAAATTTTCTTTGTGTTTCTGGACGATTCGGATCATTTTGAAGACTAATGTCTGTGTCTTTCTTCTCTGTAATGTCTGTTTTGTATTTCAGATTTATAATAACAATGATGATCATCTTGTTTTTATGAGTCGAAATGCCTTTCAATTGTTTTCCAATGTTGATAAACTGTACGGCCGCTATCACGGTGGAATTTTTAAAGGCTTTATCAGCTCCATCTCAAACTTGGCTAGCGTTGAATCTGAACTGGTCAACACAACGCATGCGCAACATTGTCCAGCATTTTGCCAGTTATCGACCAATAAATAGTTCGCTTTAGCCTGCTGTTCTTCAACAAAAGCATGCGTTGACCAAACAACCGACCATCGAGTCAAAACAACTGAAAACAACACATGACTTATAATAGTTCATTCAGAAATCTACAATAATTTATTTAACAATCTAACAAATACATAGCAATTTTTGATAAAAAAACAACATAACCTTAAAGTAACAGTTGCATGAGTGCTACAGCTATCAACCAACACACTACCAACTGCAGGAAAAAAACCTTCCTTCTAGAAGACCTAGAAATAGATTTGTGGGTTGGCAACGCCGAGTACCTGCGGCATTCTTTTGTTTAGGTACAGTTCATCTCTAACCGATAGAAATGCTTTTTAGAAGAAAAAAAAATTTTTTGTTTTGCAGAAATTTAACTAGTTCTGTCAAAATGTATAGATTAGACTTGTTTGCTACGTTATGATCAGAAAATCGGCATTAATTATTAGACTTTCTTCATAAATGGACGAATGACCTTGAAATGTTCTATGATATATCCTTACGTAATTTGATCGATCAAAAAAACATAACCTTGAAAAAACAAATCTGATCTCCACAACCCAAATCTTTTGACACATCCCGTCGCTTTTCACGAAATCATGACATACCATGATCTCAAAATACTCGAGCTGCAACACGCGTGCGCGTCGTCCATTTTGTCGCATAGCGTTACCTGGCATCGCACAAGCATGCCATGGGCGAACAAAAGACAATCGAATCGGGCTCTCTCTAAAATAATTTCGTACAACTTGCGGTTGTTGTTACATACAGCGCGGTCAAAATAAAAGGGAAAATCGCACACGCCGCCTTGTGAGTAAGTTAATTTACAACGTTTAATAAACACTCTTGGCTTTCGCCTCGGTATGCTAGATTAACGATAACTCTGCCGTAGAAAACATAACCTCAAAATACTATCGTAAATATGTCAACTGTGATTATTTTGTTTTATGTATTTTTTTTTAAGTTTGCAAACCTGTGCAGGGGACAACTTAACGAGGACTGTTATATTTTTAAATGTTTTATTGCGATGTGCATATTTAGGTACTTACGATAATTATTATCTTACTTATGACATGATTGTTTGTTTATTGGATGTTTTTTGTTGCGGAAAATTAATCCTGATAAATGTTAATTTTGGCAGTTTGACAGAAAAGATGACAATTTCCAAAAACTATTTGAAATGTTTATTTATTGATTGGAAGACAGGCTCTTGTAGAAGGTCATGAAATATATTTTTGGGTTTGTTTCTATTCTTTCGGATATTCCATCAAATTTAACAAGTTCTGTCACTTCTGTCAAAATTTGTATATGTGTATAGATTAGACTTGTTTTGCTACGTTAGGATTAGAAAATCGGTATTAATTATTAGAATTTCATCATAAATGAACCAATGACCTTGAAATGTTCACCACAACACAAAATCTGTTGACACATCCTGTCGCTCTCCCAGAAATCATGACGTACCATGATCTCAAAACACTCGAGCTACAACGCGCGTGCGCGTCGTCCATTTTGTCGTGTAGCGTCCCCGTTACCTCTCGCACAACACAAGCATGCCATGGGCGAACAAGAGACAATCGAATCGGGCTCTCTCTAAACTAATTTCGGTTGTTATATACAGAGCGGTCAAAATAAAAGGGGACACCATACTACCACCTTGTGAGTAAGTTAATTCAAAACATTTAGTAAACACTTTTGGCTTTTACCTCAGTATTCTCGATAACTCTGCTGTCTGCAGAAAACATAACCTCAAAATACGTATATATATTTGTATTTTCTTAATAACTGTTATATTCTGAAATGTGATATGCATATTATTATCTTATTTGTGTATATTTATCTTTATTGGACGTTTACTTGGAATTTTGTTGCGGAAATTTGAATCTGATAAGTGTTCATTTTGACAGTTTGAAAGAAAAAAATAACAATTTCCACAAAAAAAGTTTTGTTATTGATTGGAAGATTCGTTCTAGAAGGCCATGAAATATATTTTTGGGTTGGGAATGGTGAATAACTAATGGTAGCCTAACCTTCAACTCAAATTGTGGAAAATATTAGTTGATCCGTCAATATCGATCTATTTCAACAGAAACTTAAATTTCAAAGCCTTCTTGTAGATTCTTCCCAATCATCTGATTGTCATAAATTAACGACTAATGTCAAACTAAATAGAAAAATAATTTGAGTATGTTAGTAAACCATTATAATGGGTTTCAAACCAAACACCTTTTGGGTAAATTTAAACCCACTTCTAAATATAGAATAGCTGAACGAGGTCAAATTTGTTCTGTGTGCGGTTCCGCGCATGCTTACTACTGGTATCTTTTGTATGGACTTCGTATCGACTGATGTTGACGTTCTACACGTCTTTTTCAATTTCGATTTTTTCTGAAAAGTTTTGCTGTAGGTGTTTCTGATTTCTGCTGGAAATAAAATGGTTTTGATAGCGCTAAGCATACGATATTTATGGCAGATTGATAATACTTTTTGAAAAGGTGGTTTAATTTGGCTAATTCGGCAATTCGAAATGTCATAAAGTCATAATGACATTTTGAAAATTTGATTGTAAAACGCATATTTGGCATATAACAAAGACAACATTGGAAAGTACTATCTGCTGCGTTGTAAGAAACGACAAGCTCGAAATCATAGCAGGCTTGTGCGGTCACCGACATCGGAGGCGGCCTTGGTGACTAGGCAACGCGGTGGGGAGGGAACTATTCGAGTTGTGAAAGACGCAAAACAATCTGTCAGATTTTGAAATGTCACATTCTTCGCTTTATTTGAAAAAGAAACGGTTACAGCTATTTATTTTTCACCCCACTAGTATTGCAATTTGATTGCTCTAATCAATATTTCGAATTTCCCGCAATTTTTTCCTTAAAATCCAATAAAAAAATTATGATAATAATAATACACACGTCATGTACAGTAAGGATCAAAAACAAAATGGTTATTACCCAACATGAAAGGATGCAATGTTGTTGACATCTAGAGCGCAGACGCGCGGCTGCCATCTTGTCGGCTGGCTTTTACAATGCAAACAATTCTAGATCGCAGTAGTCGAGGTTTGACGGCGTTCAGTGACAGATTGACAGGGTAAAAGGCTAATTTCTGTTTTCGCTTGCATCCCCTTTTAATGTTGCGGTAAGTACATAAATACCGTGCGGCTTACATATTTATTACGTAAATTTGACAGACGTCAATTTTAGAAGTTGAGGTTATGTATTTTGTTCTGCGCTATAAGCGATAATTATCGCAAATTTGTTTTATTTCCTAACCAATCCTCTCTTTCCAGGTGTTCTCATGGAAAATCCGCTGATGATGCCGCCATCCACCACAAACGACGCGGACGTCTCTGATGACGAATCGGAAAGCATCAGTCTCGATCTTCACGTTTCGGACACCGATGAATCTACCTCTATCCCCGAGAGTAACAAAAGTAAGTGTTGAGCAAACATATCAACAAACAAAAGTAAGTGTTGGTCCGATGGTCAAAACATAATTTCGGGCAATTTCTGCTATTTTGCAGAAGACACGATATCAGAATCGGAAGAAGAGATCCTCAACAAGTTCGTCGACGAAGACGAGGAAACGTTAAACAAAGGCAAACTTGTCAACGGTCACTCTGAAAACGAAGATACGCAGAAAAGCGACGACCCGTTGAACACAATTGATCAAGAAACGAAGGAAAAGGAATCAAGTAAAGATGATAACCAAAAGAATAAGACTGATGAAAACTCAAAACCCGTAGAAAATGGTGAAGAAAACGCAAAAACCGTAAAAAATATCGAAGAAAACGCAAAAACCGTTAAAAACGTCGAAGAAAACGCAAAAGCCGTTGAAAATGTCGAAGAAAACGCAAAAACTGTAGAAAGTATTGAAGAAAGCGCAAAAATCGTGGAAAGTCTTGAAGAAAGCGCAAAAGGAATAGAACATGTAGAGATTAAGACGGAAGCGGAAGAAGAAGAAATGGAGACCGGGGAAGAAAGGGCAACTGGAAATGAAACTCAAATAAGTATAACCGAATCATCAAGTAATGAAATCAAATGCGAGAAAAATAGTGAAGAAATCAAGGAAGAACAACAAGACGAAAGCGGGGAAGCGAATGAAAATGAAATGGCAATCGAGTATATCAAAATAGAAAACGACTTGAGAGAAGAAATGTTGAATGAGAATGATGACAGCATAGTGAAAAGTGAAGTAAAAGTAGAAAAAGGTGACGAAGAAAATCAAGAAGAAGAAGACCTCCTTCAAGTAATGGAAACGTCCTTTGTGGACGAAGCGGATAAAGATGAAAACAGCTGCAGTTCGAGCGAAAAAGACGAAAATGCAAAAGAGGAAGAATCGGAGGAAACGACGTCGAACAATGCGGAAACGTCCGCGAAAGACGGCGCGGAAGAAATTAAAGTAGGCGACGGTAACAACCAAGACCAGGCGAAAGAAGATGACGTCCGCGACGATGAAAGCAATCGCGAAGAAATCGACGATCACAGTAAAGAAGACGACCAAAACGACGCCGATTGCATCGACGATATTCCGGTCGATAATTTAGAGGGCTGCGACAACGACGAATCGCATGACGTTGACACGCACGAGTGTCCCATGGACATTGAGGAGAACAACATAGGGGGCGTTATCATCAGCGAGCACGACAAATCTGGGGACAGTCCGGAAGAGGCTGCGAAGGAAACCGAAGATACGGCGGAAATGACGCCGGTCGTCAGCGAAGAAACTGCGGTTGTCAACGGGACATTAGAGGAAGACGTCACTGTTGTGGAAGATGTCATTGGTAAGTAGTACTTACGATGCTTATTTAGAAGTTTGCACGTTTTGCGTTTGCATTGATGGTGAGTGCCGGTGACTAAGTTGTCAAAGTATTTGACGTTTGTATCACCTGTACGTACGAATCGCGCTCGATGTCTTCGAGAATAAACATAACCTTAAAAGTGAATCACCGGTAATGGCGGCCATTTTTTGCGCTTGGGAAATTCATATTCAGCAAAGCGCCACCATGCGGCCAAATCTCTAAAGAGAGATTCATTTTTTGTCAGCACAAAGGTATTTGTCTACAAATCCCTTTGTGCCAAAAATCCACCGTAGTTTGAGAATCAAAAAATAAATAACTTAGATGAATTATGTAAAATTTTCCTTACTATAATACATATATCGATATATAATATTGAAAATTAGTTTCCAAAATTTGTTTTGTATGTTTAACATTTATTGCAATTCTTCAATTTATAGCAATTCTTCACTGATCAGAATTTCAGTTTTAAAAAGATAAAAACAAATTATTTACAGATTTCTACATTACCGCACTGCAACAAGTATTACATTGGTGCAATGTTGGTTGCCTATACTGAATGTATACAGCCACATGAAGTGGTGTGAGAACAATTATTTTATTAGCACTGATTCAACAATAATATAATAAATATCTAACGTAATAACAGGTGTAGAAAGTTTTCTCCTTTCTTGTCTTGTAGCTGCCTGATGTAGATCTCCATTTTAATTTTTAACGCATTATGAAAATTGCGCGCAGACTGGATAATTTTGAGTAAAACCATGTTAATAATTGAGGCCACGCATGGCTTGTCATATTCTAAGCTGTGATATACATATAAGCTTAAGTTGTTGTCTATGCGTGATGACCCAATAGTAAGTTATTTTTATAATTAACTTTTGCATCTAATATTTCATTTTTTGCATAATTTTTTTTTGCAATTTCTGATATAAAATCAAAATATCCAACGAAATTAAAGTTTATTCAAAACAACGAACTAAAATTTTCCATTCATTAAAATTAATAAAAATAATTCAAACTTTTATTATCTTTATTTTTATATAATACATACCTACAATAATTGACGTTTTACAGACAATTAATTATGGCAAAATAAATGTTTTCCCAATCCGTGAAGTTACATAGTGTCAAGTATACAAATTACATTGGCGATAGTGGTATTGGAGGAAAGGTACCAGCAAAATTTACCGAAAAATTAATTACAGACCTGACAACATATTACGGACTGGCCATTTGAAGGCATCCAAGTTCTGCCGGACAGATGAAAACAGCTGTGTGGGCCACATACTTCTGCAAGTGTTCCACGCAGGGCAATCCACAGCATATGACCTGGCTGGAATGCGTTAACCAGAATATCCCCTTAATACTAACTCTCCTTTAATACTTCTTATGTCTCAGATCGTGGACGTTCGGTTCAAAGGCGTTCGATCGCTTAAAATCGTATTTAAAGCGCCCTTCTTCATCGCCTCATCTCCCAGCTCTGTATGGTTCCCTGTCTCCGTGACTCTTTTTGATTTTTTTTTGGATTTGGTTATTATGGTTAGGTCCGAGATGCTTTTAAATACTAATCAATTCGCCATACAATGGTATAGTACCTGTAATGGTGTAAATTGTAATAGTACAAAACACAATAATATTTGGATCATTACTTATTGATAATAGTATTGTCATTTTTGTATGTAAGCTTAAGACATTAGGCGTACTGATGGATCCTACTTTATCTTTGAGATAGTTAGATGTGGAATCCACGGTGTACCTTCTTCAGCTTTAAACCACAATTTATGGTTCTATCTATGAGTGGAAAACCAACACAACTCGGTTATAATGCGAACCAGCTACGGTACAGCGTGGAGAGACGGTTCGAGCCCGATATGCCAGGAATTACTTTTGTCTCTCGTGGAATTTGAATATAAAAGTGTCCGGGCCGTTGTCCATAAAGAGCGAAATTAATGTCCGCGGCCCGCAGACTTTAATGTCTTCTAATCTGTTGCGCTCGGCAGTAAAAACTCTCGCAGAATGCGGCTCTGAACTATTAATTTCGTCGACCCCCTCATATATTCGCCGACACAATGACCTGCCGCGATGGGGGAGCCCGTGATATCGTCTTTTTTCAGCAGGATGGTGCGTCGCCGTCATTGTCCCGACTTGCACTTGCGTCAGTTTATAATGGCAATTAAACAACAACTTCTACCGCCGGGTAAGAAGAAACCGTGGAAGAGCGAAAAATACGATTTCAATAAAAACCGAAAATTCTTTGATTACTCCTATTATCCTCCAATCATTTTTCTCCATAAAAAGAACGTTGAACGACAGTCACCTCCAGGACTGCAATTAACCCCATGCCAATTAATAATCTCGCGATTCAGTTTTAACCCTTTTCAGCGATTCGGGGGCGTCATTGTGCCCTTTGAATACCAACCGGAAACGTTCCGGAACAACCCCTCGACTCGCCGGCCGCTTCAGAATACCCCCGAATTCTGAGATAACTATTTTAACCGATTGTACGGCGGAAATTTCAGAGGCTGAAGTCTACGAGGAGAGGCTACGGAAGGCCGACGTTCTGTTCTCCGTCGAAAGTTACCCGAAGAATACGGCGTTTCGCGCCGCTTCTCAAAGAGGGCGCGCACCTACAATGAGAGTAATGAGAGCGAACGAAATCACTGGGCATTGTGAGGGATCGAGGGAGGACGTCTCCATATAATCACGTAATTATCGGCGACAATATGTAATTCAAGTTTTGGCGTGAACAATTCTGTGGAAACTTTATTCTCGGTGGCTATGAAAGTTGATGTTCTACACAGTTTGGAAAAGTTGATCTTAAGATCAAAGAGTGATGGCTGAAAACCATATTATTGAAATGATATTTTGTAATATTCCCTTAATTGCTTGCTGTAATAATCTTTTTTGGGTTTTGGGTTTCCCGTTATATTTCCCGTTTTTCTGTCTTCAGCTTTACGATCTTTTGAGTATTATCTTGTTTAATACAACTCTTGTGAGCTAGTTAGTTTTCAATTTCTTAGCTACTTTTACTATTTCATTAGGAGATGCATCACACAAGAAGAAGGATGACAAAAACCACACATGGCGCCAGTTGGTGGTAACTCGCTGGTTTTCCTGTTATCTACCGCTGTTAGCTGCGGTGCCAAAAAGGGAAAAACATGACAAAACTGTGGGGAAGGGGGGCTGCTCTGTCAGACCGCTCGCCGATATATTTACGCGCAACATTAAATATGTTTGTAGTCGTAATGTTTACGGTTGTAAGCGACCGATACGTGGTACCAATTAAATATGGGCCCCATCGGACGGATCTAATTCACGGCGAGGGGCCCCACGGCCCTCCGATACCCGGGCTCAATCGCGAACCTGCGCCGTGCCGTGTTCTGTACACTGTTCGGGTGTCAGTCGGTCGCGTCCCGCGCGCTATTTATGCGACTTGTTACCAAACCGCGAACATTTCATGATCGCATTATCTGCTTCGGAGCGAATGAGGAAGACTACAGCGGTGCGGGAAGACGCTGCCTGTAGCTGGCAGAAGGGGAAGGGAGGTATATAGCCATGAAGATGGAATATGTGCATACCTAAATTTTCAGTACTATAGAAATGTATACTTTCCGTATATACCACGCTTTAAATAAATAATATTTAACATTTTGATGAATTAAAATGTATTATTAATGAATTACGGGAGGGTGTAAGCCAAAATATATGATTCAAAACGCTGTAATAACCAAATTATTTACAATTGAAAACGCAACAATTTGAAAAGAAATCTGAAAAAGTTTCAACTGGAATTCCGTTATCTCCACAGTTACATGGTATAGAATTGATTTTCAAGAAATTAAGGTACAATTTGTTGTACTAAATATTTAGTAAGTCTTTTATCATTCTCAATCGGACAAAGGGTCAATGACCCATAACGTAGGCTGAGAAAAGTGTGGCTGTTTACTATTAGATAGCGCTGGCGATGTTTCAAATGACGTAACGTTATCGAGAAGATGCAGTTCAACTTTTCTTTATTTTTATTCAATAATAAACACTTATGCTTTAATTATAATTATATTTATTTAAAATTTAGCCATATTAAATATTATTAATTTGGTTCAGCAATTAATTTAATTTATCAAATAT
>JAWQRJ010001264.1:0-16432 GCA_033557515.1 Diorygopyx duplodentatus
CCTCATTTAATCCAAGAGGTGGAAAGCCAATATCGCTTTTATTTAAGCATATGGTACGGTTTGTTGGACAACGAATTACTAGGACTGTATTTTATTGAGGGCAACCTAACTGCAGCAAAATATCTGCAAGTTTCGCAAGAAATGGTAGATGATATTCCTTTATAGCATTTGCATAAGAGACTCTGATTCCAACAGGATGGATGCGGCCCAACTCAAGAATAATCGTAGAGTATGTAGATGAAACATTTCCTAATCCATGGATTGGAACAAGAGATCCAGTAGAGTGGCCTGCCAGATCTCCAGATTTAAATCCACTCGATTACCATTTATGAAGCTATCTTGAAAACAAAGTGCATTATAGTACAAATTGAACTATATGGTTGTATGGTACATGGTTGAATTCATGACAGAAAAGTATTTTAAGGAGCGTCATTAAAAATCAGGTGCGTATTATTTAAAGAGAACGTATAATCAAATAAAAAATATTAATAAAGTAATTTGATATTTTAAAAAATAAAGCTGCAATAAGCAAAAAACTAAAATATCGAAATTTGTTTCTTTATTATATTTCAAGAACCGAACGTGATATTTCCGATTTGTTTCCGAATGTGCAACTTTTTCTCCATTTAACCGACCTTCTATCTATTATAGTTTGGAAGTTACCAATACAATCCCATTAAAAAAGTGGACACCCTGTATACAAATAATGGAAGATCTAGTCCTTGCATAATTTTAAAGACATTTTTTTTATTTGTCTAGGAAATAATAAACTCTGTAACTTGTCGAATTCTGAAAGGCTGAATTTTGCAATATGCAAGAGCTCCAGCCACAACATTCGCGGAAACATTTTCTATCGTACGAGCAAAAACTAACCCCTAAGTTAATGAACTTAATAGTTACTTTTGTTGGGTTACAACATAATATGACAAACAAGCCCATCAAAAAGAACTGTAACCAATTCTAAAGTGTTTGGATATCGTGTAGCAACGGTCACTCTTTTCATAAGGCGACATTCTGGAAACACTTCTTATAACAAAAATTGCGATAATAAAATACTTGTTGAGATATGAATTTTAGATTTTGGGTTGTGTTAATGTTGTAGCTTGATTTACAAAGTAAGTTTGGGGCTTGTGGGATGCTATAACGTCACATTTTTTAAGTTGTTCAAGTCAAATTTCTGGTCATATTTCTTCCATTTGTTGACAGCCTAAGCGATGCTGTCGAACCCTTTTTTTAAGTGCACCTTGGCAGCCTAAGCGTGAAATTTTGTAAATTACATTTCACTAGAGATCTTGGTACTCCTTGTCATTGGAGAAGATTGAGCGAGAAGGTTTAGCATTATACTTGGGTATTTTGTCTATTATTTTCGAAAATATTTTCGAAAAATTTGGACTTAGTAGAGACTGACATAGTCAATAAAAAAATCCAATTGATCAAATAAGTGCTTTTTTGAAAGTATTTTCTCGTCTGAAATCTGAAATGAAATTGAAATGATTTTTGACGCAGTAAATAGAAAAGAAGATTTTTTGCTGATTATCCAAAAATGGCTTCAAGGTTCGTGATAAACAATATATTATATGTTATTTTTATTTTCATACTAATGTTGTGTATTGATTAAACTACGTGGAATAAAAGAGGTCCCGGTCGCCCTGAGAGACCATGCGTGGAATCATCTGAGCGGCCCAAACGTCGAAAAACTAAAAAAAATTGGGACACTGATAAGTAGCGAAGAAGTTTTATATACGCGTCTCAAATGATTCTGAGGGAAGCTGGGAATTCAGCAGCTGCAACGGTGGTAAAGCAAATCATAATGTCATCAACACGAGGAGAAAACTATCGAAGAGCAATGAGGAAGAGTGAGTTGGAAACATCAAGTAGACAATTGTCGCCAAGTCAGGGATTGTCATTGTTTGTTGAGGCACAACTAACTCGCAAGCAATACGAAGTTATTAGTACAAGTGATCCGAAGTTGTGCCCTTGTTATGATGTTTTGCTTAGCCAGAAGAAAAAATGCTACCCAGATAAAGAGTCCATAAAGATATCGGAAATATGTGCTGAAATAAGATTGCAAGAACTTCTTTTCTTTCACGATGTTTCTGACTCGGATACGAATATATTCCAGTCATCATTGTTTCCATTAAGATCGACTTGTTCACGTACCAAGAAGGGACTGTTGCAAAATCCTCAGCCATCTTCACCGCGGTTCTGCAAGCCAATGAGGTCACCTCCAAATGAATAAATATCATACTTTGAAGGTCAAATCGATACTCTCCAGAACAAGGCTTCAGAATGAAACATTTGACATTTCAAAAAAGCACACTATGTGCTTTACAATGATAGATTTAACTCAGAAAAAATTCAATAATTTGGCAAATGCATCAAGAGCAGTGGAATCGGAAGGACTTAAATTTGTGCTGCCTAGATTACACGAAAGAATCTATTATTATTATTATTCGAAGAATCGGATTCTTCGAATAATAATAATAACAGATTTATTCGGTATAGTCACATAACAGGCATAGTTATACATAACATAACGTAATCCATAATAATGGTTACTATACCTATCATACAAAATGCCTGTACAAAAATGGCAGATTCGAAGCCAAGAAGACAAAATTGCTGTAAATACTAGGGTGTGAGAAATTCAAAACAGATTCAAAGAAGAACTTGGACTAATAGTAGATGTCCCAAAAACAGGGCTTGGAAATTCGAATTATGGTAGCACTAATTATGGTAGCACAATTTTTAAATCTTTGATCACTTATTTTACATTAATATGAGTACTAGGTCGTAAATATGCATAAAAATATCGCTAAATAATTTTGGACAGGTTTTTATTTAAAATCGACGTATGTGTACCGGCCGGAAATTTGTTGATTATGACCATAGGAAGTGGTTGCCGAGAGAATAATTAATATATAAGCCAGCATATCAAATTTTGAGAGCTGTACGCTATAAACAATTATAACCAAATTAGCCAATGGCTAGAAATGTTAACTCTCACATTGGTATTCGATACTGGAAACTATGGGTTAGGGTGGGGAGTTAGCATCTATTTTTTATTGTTTATTCGCGCAATTCGACAGAATTATTGTTGCAAACAATCAAGAACTGTAGAACGATAGGGATATTATCAAACAAAAGAGGTCGCACCAAAAGGAAAGTCAATGAACTTTACAAGCTTTACAGTCGACAGTCGATACTTCTCTTCAACTAACATCGTTTTATCTTTATTTACTATTAATGAATTAAGTTTGCAGCAATCCAAGAACTGAAAAATGATCAAGTTGCCGTTATAAGCCACCAAAAATATGGTGTTTTGTGGCAATTTTATGGAATAAGAAGAGATATATGTTGCATATTGTTCACCAGATTTCTAATCTCCTAAGAACAAAGCTTCTTTGATACACACTCAATTCTGATTGTATCAAATACAATTGACAAATCAAAGGAGATTCAGGCTACCACCTCTCCGTTATCAAGAGTATCGCTTATGTGCACTATACCTGCTGTTTACCTTAACAGTTCAGAATATAATCATATTGACGAGAAGTTAATAAACAAAATTTTAGCCATACAAATACTCACTCACACGGCTTTCTGTCACCTAACCCCCCGATCTATTTTATGAATAACATGAGATGAAGACATAATATAATGAAATATTATAATAACATGAGATAAGAATGACATATGTGTGTATAATAAAATAGACCATAAATTCTATAAGGAACGCAAAAAATCTGAAATTGCATAGCGTCTAGAAGAAATTATATGGAAAAGATATGGTAATACATTCAATAATTCGATACCATCAACAAATCATCAACAAAATTCGATACCATATTGCAAAACACGGCACTAATAGGTAAGGCATACTTCTACTGCAGTGCCAAAACCTAGCAATTTCTTTATGTTCAGTGTGACTAAAAGAGCTCTGCTGAGTTCCTCACAATATGATTATCCCAATCATAGAGATAGGAAGGAAACAGTTATTTACATATTTATATTATCAATGGTTTTTCATGGATTACAAAAAATAATTTCTGTACATTTTTAAGGCCAAGTTCTTCGTTGAAAACTAGTGGCTTCGGTCATCCAGTAGTGACTGTACATAAAGTTCCACCATTAGTTCGTGCGAAGTCATGTGCGAATATCGGGAATTCGGTCTAGGGGAAATTATTTGCTAAATCGTTTATATAAATTAAGAATAAAATTTGGAATAAAATCATCTCACCTCACAACACTTCAACTAACCGCATAGATAAGACTCAATCCATTTAGTAACACCCCATAGGATTCCAACTCTCCAAGCAGCAAAACCATGATCAACACAATCGAACGCCCTGGACAGATCGCGAAGGTATCTACTGTTGTTCTCTTTTGTTCAAGACCCAATACAATTTCATTTGGTGCGTTGAGTATCGCATGAGAAGTGTTTTTGTTCTCTTAAAAACCGTTTATTTTATCTCCTTCCCAAATTGGGACGGAGATAAAATTTTCGTCATGTTTAAGTAATTCTGAAGTTGAATTTTAGCGGCAAATTCTAATAGTTTCGGAACAGAAGATAGCACTGAAACCAGTCTAGAATCAGAGACACCTCCTTGTAGTCTTTTTTTTTTGGAATAGGTACTATAAACGCAGTTTTTGAAAAGGATGGAAAAATTCCAGATTGGAATGATTTATAGAACAAATGACATAATGGGAATTTTAAGATGTACGTTTTCTGTTATTAAAATGATATATTGCCATGACCAAATAATTTTTTCTGTTTTAATTTATTTGAATAAAGAACAATGTATCATTTTCGATAATGGGTAAGTAAAAAAAGGAATTTGTTAAATTAAAACCATTTTTCTTAACACAGTTTAAAGCGGAGGTGTGACTAGATAATTTATTACTCAGGTTCAATGCAATATTTGCACAATAATTGTTGAATACGAAAAGCACTTCATCAAGATCAGATCATTACCTACCATCAATTTTAAGTGTTGTGTTACATATCTGTTATTTATTCTTACTTAAATGTCAATTTATTATATGCCAAGTGGCTCTCCTCGTGGCGCAATACATAAGTGTAAGAATTTGAATAAAAAGATCGAATTTTTATAGGGCGGTAGAAGCTTTGGTTGTTCACATGGCTTACTGCGTATTGCACAAAATTACAACTAAGACACAGTTTTGGATCACTATTTCAAAAGACGATCTTATTGAGTTACAGAGAAAAGACAATAGTTTAAAAAGACTTAGTTTAAGCACATTGCAGTGCCCAAACTTTCTCGAAACAAGCAACATATCCCCTAAGAGCGACTATTAAGCATCCTGAAGGATCAGGAAGCATACGGCGTCGGACGGCTTTCGTTTCGTGAAAGATAAGATGGAAACACCAACTTGTTGGGCAGTAGGTGAGCGCACCGGCACTCGGAATGAATAGCCGTCGAATGTAAAGTAGGCGAACGAAGAGCGGCGTCGGCGTCTCTGTAAAAAGCGCCACCATTGTTACCGGGATACATAGTCGGGCAGGGAATCACGCCCGCCAAGTAAAAGGCAACATCTCACTCGCGTTGTTAACAACAAAGTGGTGCCATTGAGTAGTTCTCAGACATTTTCCGTGACGCCTTTTCGCGATGAGATTCGCGCCACGCCGACGAGTGTTGGTGAATTAAACTGCGAAGAGCCCGGCTTCGCTTTTAAGCACGTTTTTGTTGATGGCTTCCCCTGCCTGTTTGGCAAATGTCATTACGCTTAGCATAGTATATTAGAAGAAGGAAGCGTGATTGTGCATCCATTCAAAAAATTACAGTTTGTCACATGGGACACAAGAGGGAATATAAGGACAAAGACGGTTAATTGTTCGTGTTAGTAGGAATACACGAGCAAGTAGAGTTGCCAAGGGTACAGTGAGTTGTGGACTTTATTTTCGTAAGTACTTCACAGCCGACTTTTCATAAAATTCACTAAATACAATAATTGGCAAGTGGTTTAAAGGCATAGCATATTAGAGGAAGTAGGAATAGTATATACAAAGTTCAATTTCATATAAAGATATTTTTAATAATCCCACGAAATTATCTGCAGAAGTAAAATTACGCCATGAGCTGACCAATATACCTTTATATTTTTGCATAAATATGTTTTAAACAAAAAAAAATTATATTTCAGGAAGCCTTGCGCACGTTGTTATCTAGACCATTTTAACCTGCAAAAATCGGTCTTTCGAGTAGCGAACTGCGCTAGAAATTCAACAATGCGCCCACTCTGCGAACATGGGTTCATAAAAATACTCAACTCGCCGATATATTTGCTCTTGATACGGAGTGCCTTGTTTGTTTTGCAACTGTGCGCATGGGGTTGAAGCCGCAGCAACACAGCAGCCGGTTCGAACGGGTAGTCGCCCTGGATTCCTACGCGTTCGAATCCGTTTTTGGTCGATATTTTAATTATACACGATGCGCTTTTGTTTGTCATAGGACGCGACCTGTTTACAATGCATCTTGTTCAACCCCTTCGTGAGGGACGGACGCTGACAAAGTTACGACAACTTTAATTATGAAACGTGCAACAAAAGTGCGACCGGCGACCAGCGAATCGAGCTGTTTTAATTAATTTGAGCATTTCCCGCTGGATCGTCGTTTGTTTTTGCCCGGCGGACGGTTTGATGAGTGCTTTCAAAAAAATCATCGCCTGTAAAATAGGTTTTAACGATCAACGGGCCGGAAGTTTGGAAACTCTCGCATTCGCTGTGCAAGAATGTTTATTACTTTGTTTTCACCTTGCAAACGTGTTTTCTTCGTATCAGTTTTAGCGGTACAAATCCATTGCTGTATATGTTGCATTTCGCTTGCCATGTTTCCAGTTAAAAAAATCCGATGGCGTCACCGATCGCAGTTACATGACCCTTAAATATAATACAGCGCACAGAAAATATCCGCCACAATGAAAAGTTTGGTGTATTTCTGGATTTAAGTATCAAACGGGAAAGGTGGAAAGTATGTACAGTAAAACCTGTGTTAACACCCACCTGTCTAAAGCGGCTACCTGACGTAACGGACAGTTTATTATTTACGGCCCCCCTCATAAAACGACTTCGGCCAAATAAACCCAAAAATTTACGACCTATCTTCACAGAAATTTACCTGCCGATATCGGCCGGCATTATTCCGTCGTCTTCGAAAGGTTCTTTCGGTTACTCGATTAGTTTAAAATTGTCTCCGCATTCGAAAGGTTCTTAATTCAGTATGTCGCTAGAAAGAAAACGTTTGTCGCTAAAAGACAAAATAAATATAATCGCGGAAAGTGAAAAGTCTGCGTTAAGTTCGCGAAAGTTGGACGAAAAATATGGGGTTGGAAAAACACAAATTAACGATATTACGCAAAATAAAGCTGAATTAAAAAAGATGGTTGAGTAAGGTATTAATTTGGAGCAAAAACGAAATTTTCCGAAGTGGGAAGGATTGGCAGTGGATTAAGTTGTCTACAATTGGTTTTGCAAAGCCAAAAATAAAGCAATTCCAATATCTGGGCCGCTACTTAAACAAAAAGCACTGGAGACAGCAAGCAGTTTAAAGATGGAAAATTTCGCAGCATCTAATTGCTGGTTGCAAAGTTTCTGCCGGCGACACAGTACAACTTTTAAATCAATTTGTGGTGAGTCCGCAGAGGTTAATTTGGACGATATAGAGGACTGGAAAACCAAGTTACCGTTGATTTTAAGAAATTATTCTCATGGAGATGTCTTTAATGCCGACGAAACAGATCTTTATTACCACGCCATACCAAATAAGACATTTGCATTGAAAAATGAAAATTGTGCAGGGAAGAAGGCAGCAAAGCAACGTTTGACTATTTTACTGTGTGCAAATATGAAAGGTGAGAAAGAAGATCCATTAATAATTGGAAAAAGTAGAAATCCTCGTTGTTTTAAGGGTAATCATGTTAACAAATTACCTTAGAATGGGTTTCTAACAAAAAAAGCATGGATGACAACGGAAATTATGACAATATGACTACATAAATTTGACAATAAAATGAAAAAAACAAAATACAAAACTGCTTCTTTTCTTGGATAACGCCACGTCACATTCGTTCACATTAGGTTATGAATCAGACATTGTCTGGACATCGCCTTTTGTGTACATCTTTGTAAATACATTTTATAACTTGTAATCACTGTATCTTTGATTGTACATAATAAAGCTTATTATTATTATTATCCTAAGTTTCATTAGAAAATGTTAAACTAGTCTTCCTGCCGCCAAACACCACTTCGCATTGTCAGCCCTGGGATCAAAGAATAATTCAGAATTTCAAATTGATTTGCTGAATTTTTTTATGTGATTTTGAAAATTCTGAAAAAACATAAATTTAGCCAATGCACTTATATGGATTACAGCTGCTTGGAAAAAGGTATCTCCTGTACCTATACAATATTTGATGAAGAATACGAAATAACCCTTGCTCAACTCTTTCCTACAGTTCATAACCAAATTGTGGATTTAGATGAATATGCTTATGTTGATAGTCATGTGCCCTACAGAAAGCCCTAACTTCAGTATTACAGAAATTGTTGAAGAATTGTGCAATAATGATGAAGAACATAGCTATGATAATAGTGATATGGACGAATGTGAAAATCTAAAATCTACTTTATCTAGTATGAGCGAAGTGTGTGCAAAATTAAGAGACATACAGAATTATTTATTGTTTAATAACAATGGTGATATTTTTATGGATGTTTCTCGAATTACACTTACATGTGAAGCTGTAGTTTTTAAAACGTAGCTAAACATATTAAAGCAAACAAAGATTGAAACATGCTTTAAAAAATCTTAACAAATTATGTTTTTTCGTATGAATATTGTGTATTTATATAATATTTACTTTAATTAATAAAATAAAGAAAGAAATCTTAAAAACCAATTATGTATTTTATTTGTAAGACGAAAAACCTGCCAATTACGACCACCTTATATAACGGCCAATATATTTTTTTTTGGTGGCCGTTATTGGCAGGTTTTACTGTACCAGGTTACATAGCGTTTTTACAATGAGTGAAAAAATTAGCATCAAGGTGCTGCTACAGAAATGCTGCAGGGAGGAAGGAAAAGAGAAAAGGAATACGACTTTAATAGGAAATGTAATAAAGCCATTCTGGGACTTGTTATCAAGTCATTTTGTGATATTAATAATACGTGGAAACTAAGTCTAAAGATTTATTCAATTGGTCTTTAGTATTTGATACTTATTTACACTAAAGCCCGCACAATGCTCTGCTTTTTGTTTCGCTATTGTAGGATTTAACTATTTTGAGTCTTCTTTTTAGCCCTGCGTTTTCGAGAAGCTAGATGGCCTTGATGCTCACATGATGATGGAGTCGCTCTTCGAGACTTCCTGCAAGTTTCCGGAGTTCTTGGTCAACGATGTTTCTTAGCACCTTATTCTGGTATCTTTGGATGGTATATTTACTGATTTGTTTGGTGCACTCTCAAAGTTCAATATCGTATGTCCAAACTGGTTTACCAAAAATACCAAAGTATTTCTAGATTTTTTTTCATTCAGCTTCATTCGCCATTGCTTTCCCCATTTAATCTTGTGGTTTGTAGTTTTCCAATATCTTCTTCGCGACTATTACCTATTGTTAGTAATGCCATATGTCGTCAGCGAGGGTTGCTATGGTTTCACTTTCTAGTATGGGTATGTCACAGGTGTACAGTAGGTAAAGGACTAGGCCTAATATACTTCTGTGTGGCACTCTTTACTTCTTCTACTTCTTCTAGTTCCAAGTAGATTTATCCCTCTTTAATTCTGAAATATTGGCCTGAAATATATGACTCCTTAATTTCTGTGTATTATTTTGGTAAATATGATTTCAGTTTATGCATCAACCCTTCATGCCACACATTATCAAACGCTTGAGCTACGTCTAAGAGGGTAGCAGAGCAGATCTTCTTGTTGTAATAAACCCCCTGTGATCAAATCAAAACCAGGCGCCTTTTTTGGATTAATATTTTCTGTACTTATTTCTTTAGGCACAGTGAGTCTAATTTCAACATTCTTCTCTTGCATCTTTATGTATTGTTTCTCCACTGTACTCTTCATGTGCTTGAAATATTTTTCTAAATGGTTTGCTAATGTTTTAATCTTTTCCTCGTTATTTCTTCCCCATTTCCCATCTTCTTTTCAGATTGGGGCGTCATGCAGGATTGGTCTTTTCATCCTTTTGGTTGCTTTCCTTTCCAAAGGGAATAGTCAGTGCTACTATCGGCTGTTAGTTCTTTTAAGTAGTCGTCTTGATTAAGGAGTCATGCTTTATTAATCTCCCTTTTTAAATTTTGGGTGAAGTTGTTTTATCTTGAGGAAATTTAGATTGTTGCCATTTTCGCTTGGATAGTTATTCTCTATTAGGATTGGGATTAGGAGTGTGATGGTGGGATAAGATTGTTGCATTATAATATTCGAACTATACGTAATATATTTCCCGGATTCGAATTTTAAAAAAAGAGTATGATGTAGTATGTCTCAATGAACACTGGCTAAGTGATGATGAGCTAGATGGCTTAAACATCGATGCTTGCATGAATGTCTTGTAATTCTGTAGCCCTCACAGAACTGTAGCCATCTGTGTAAATACAGAAACAATATCATCCGTCAAGCCTTCACCTCACGATTGTCGCCTGAACTGCATTTTGAAGCTACTGGTATTAGTTATGACCTTATGATGGTGTTCAAACTGTATCTATTTATCACCGTAAGGAAATATTAACGTATTTTTAGAAAAACTGGACATAGTACTCGGTAAACTTAATTTAATTAAGAATATCGCTATTTGCGGTGATTTTAATGTGCAATTCCAAATCACTACTAACAAATAAGTTAAATTATTATGCAAAACTTTTGAATCTTATGGTCTCAAGAAAACAAATACACATAATACCACAATAAATGCCTGTCTAGATAATGTATTCACAAATATAAAGAATTACGCTATATGTCATTGATCTTCGGCTATCTGATTATTTGCACATTTCGCTTTAGTGCATGTCTTTGCGTTTGCAGGATTAAAAGCATAAAATCACCTACTGTCTGCGTATTTGTTCACTACCATTGAATTTTCTTCTTTCATAATGATATTTTCCCTAAAAGTTAGTAGCATGGAAGAGTGGTCTGAGCTAATATCCCACCCTTCTTCCACGTGGAAAAAATGTGTTGATATGTTTCTCGTAATAGCTGTGTCTTCTCTAAGCTGTATCTTCTTTACATCTGTAGGTCAATAGGTCAACTTTTCTGTGGATATTCAGATTCCTTTGGCAGCTCCTAAGAGTTTTCTCCCTTTCGTAGTAGTTAAACTTGAACCCTAATGAACATACTTCGCATTGAAGTTTCGTCCTATGATGAATCTGTACCCTAAACTGTTCAAGAAATCAAGATAGCGATTTTTCTTAATTATATGCTTTGGGGGGTAGTAAACTGAACTGTGGTAGCTTGTATATGTTCAGTTTTATATTCTGCTTCTTCTTGATGAATGATATTATCTTTTAGTATGATGGCGATTATTAAAATCATGTTCTGTTGGAGGACATACTGTTTTTTTACAATTAAACGGTTATTCTTACACTAAATTACAAAGACGTTAATAGTTTTAAGAAGTAATTGCTCTAGTTACTCAGATGAACCAGATGCTACTGCAATAGTGGTATAATCAGCATACATAAGTACTTGCACATCATCATCAACAGACATAGATCATTAATATACAGGAAGCATATAAGAGGACCGATAATTGACCTCCGAGGGATGCCTAATATAGAATATTTTGCTGTTAGATCGAACATCCGACATTACCACATGCATTTTACAATTAGAAAGAAATGATTCCATCCACGTCAACAATGGATCATGTATTCCAAGGGAAACAAACTTCTCAGTACAAAACTAAGATCCAAGGTGCCAAAAAGCACTGGGTAAATTAAAAAATAAGCCTGCTACATATCTGCCTAAGTGGAGTTGCTGTATATGAATTGAATGATTATGCAGGCTCGTTGATCTCTTCCGCCTAACGCCGCACCGCGCCTAACGGTTTGCTTGCTAAAAGGCTAACCTTAATCAAATACTCCAGTAATTTTGCTTATACCATCAATTTAAAGACACCACTAAGAACAGATGAATTAATAAAGTTTTTTTAAGCATCTACACAAGTTTGGTATGCATATTTTGCGAATTGACACTCTGAGTTTTTGAAAAAAAAAGACTCATCTGATGGATATTACTAGTTTGGGATGAACAAGATTCTTAACATCCTCCACAAACTATTCATTTCCACGACGAGGTTTGCCAGATCTGGGCGACGTAAATCAGTTATTATTAATCACATTTGGAAATTTCGCATGAAACTATGCATTGCAGCCATTAATGGAATATGTGCAGCTCTAGTTCTCCACTCGCTGACATTACCATACCACGATTATAAATATTTTATACTCTTTGGAGAATATTGCAAAATGAATATACTCAACACTAAAATTCAGGGACAATGATATATAACGAAAATGATAACAAACAGCTATAAATTTCACGTAAGGCCATTATATAATAGATTACTTTACGATTTAATAATAATTGTCAATGTTGTATAGTTCTTGCATTTTGTATAATTCTTGCAGTTCTTGCGTCTTTTTTTTAGCGGCACGGTAATAATATTGGATTATACAGGGCTTCCATACATTCCCACGTGATCACGAATGTTAAGCAACCAAATCTACGCAACTGGTATTGGTTTTCTAACTATAGTAAAGGAACGAGGAAAATTAGTGGCGTATCGAAAAAAAAAATTTGAAAAGCAAAGTTTGTTTTTCATTAAACAATTTCTTTAAAAAATTAAAATTGCTAATAAGACGTAGTTTAATTTTTATTATCTAATTAATTAAAAAATCACCTATTAATAATCAACTATTTTAAAAGGTGTTCAAAATGGCCACCTTCTGCTTCTAAACATAAATCTAATATATCTGTCATAATCTATCATGTAATCTATCTGCTTCTAAACTAGTATGAAACTCTTCGTTTCATACAGTTAAAAACTCGTTCCAGTTCTTCCGGTGATATGTTGCGTCTATCTTGATCTATTGCTGCTTCCAGTTCCTGACTCGCATGTATTTTATTCTTAAAATATTGTTTTTAACTCGCCCTAGATAAAAATGCAAAAGGGGATCTGGACTGCGAAGAGGTCACAAACCTCTACTAATCATACGGTACCCGTAAAATTGTTGCAAATGTTGCAAAAACCACCGAGTTGCATTCGCAGTATGTGATGAAGCTCCATCTTGCTGAGAATAGCCCAACCGAAAATATCACGATATCTTTCTGCGTTAATTGTTTCTAGGAGAAAAACTAGAGCCAATTATCATTCTTCTATACATACCAATCCATATGCCAGTTTTCTGAGTATGAAGAGGTACTTCATCGAAGTTATGCCGATTTTCTGCTCTCCAAGTTCTGTATTTCTGGCTCGTGCATGGCAAATAGAAAAAATCTTGCCCAAGATAACTACCAATTTACAAAAGGGTGATTTACAGTGTTTTTACAAGTTGGGTAGTACATATCAGAACTATATTTATTTACTACTATTAAATTTACAACCATATCCAATGTTTAAAATCCATTCTTTTTTAAATTTGATGTATTAAGTATTAATTATTTATTAATTTTTTTAAACAAAATGCTCAAAATTTAAATAAAAAAACCGTTGCGAAAGAGTTAAAGTTCAACGGTATTGTATTTTTTTTTTATTTGTTATTTTCTCAAATGCTACTTTTTTTAAATTGTTGCATTGTAAAATTATGTTTTTGCACTAATAACATTTTAGTTAATTTCTGGTAGTTAACGAATTGGTTGTGCTAGTAGATGTGTCTATGCAGATACTCATTATCTGCCAGTCTTGAAGAGCTTGCTATTACGTACTCGACTGTATCTGTATTATGAAAGCAGAGTATACACAGATCGGAATATCTATATTTAATATTGCTATTCTTCTGTAATTTTTGGTGTTCTACTCTGTCTGTAATTGCTTTTGAAAAACCTTCAGTTTCAGTTACTTTATGCATTTGTTAACCATTTGGTATTTTTTTAAATTATTCCCGAGTGTTTTGATCTTGTTGTTGGTGTTTATTAAGCCACCGAGATCTCTTTCATCTTCCTTTTTGAGAAGGCTGTGTATCTTGTAATGAGATAACTTATCCTTATTAATTTATTTAGCCCTTCTAACTTACTTTTGCATTACACAATTCAAAGCGAGTAACTAAAGGTAGGGCCTATTTTCTATTATTCTAAAAAAATCGTCAACTATTAACGTTGCTGCTACTTGAAACCAATCGGTTGTAAGAAGGATGCAATAATACATTTGTTAGGGATGCGCTACTCTTAATTTACAAACTATAATGCAAATTCATCCATTTGCGAACTTTCCTTTGTTTCGTCACCGTTGTTTCTTAAAAATTGAGTTGTATATACTTAATTGTGAACAAGAAGTCTGAATCAATAAGAAAAGAAAATAATTAAAAAATTCTCCGGGGAGGATAAGTAAACGTTTCTTTTTCCGTAAATGGATTTCTCGCTCGGAGAGAAAAAGGGTCAAACTTATTTAAAACTTTTCGGCTGCTGTTATTACCCTAATGGGTGGATTAGGGAAACAATGCCCTCTCCTGTAAACCGGCTGAAAAAGGACAATTAAAGCGGTAGCGAGCAGGAAGGACGAGACCATTAACAGGGCTCAGAAATTTAACTCGTTTTTTAAAGCAAAGGGAGCGCTCACGGACTTAGCCGGCTCGAAACGGGTATAATTAACTTGAAAACACATGAAAATCTACATTTGTTACCAGAAATTGTAAACTGTATCGTGGATATCCTGAAAGGCTTCCAGTGTGTAAAGACAACTTATAGTCACCAAGGGGGTGCTGAAGTAAGCGAAAGCGCAGCATTGTGGTAGATACTTCATTATGGAAAACAATGAACTGTACCGTTGTACTATGATTCGGCAACAGACTATTCTGGGAATAGCGCGGCGCTGGGTACTTATAGAGCTAATAGTAGTATGCGACATGCACGGGTTAATTAAATACGTACCATTAAAGTGCCTTAATTGGCAGGTCTGTTTATTGGTCTACATACAATTTAGGAGTTCATCAAGCAAGGGTGCTGGGTTATATTAACTATTCATTGATTGCACACGCGAGAAAATATTGAGCACTACCACGTAATTTAGAAATTTCCAAATAGCGTAGTTTGAAATCAATACTAATTTTAAGAGCATTGATTACATCAAACTTCGAGCTTGCTTTTACAGTGATTACTTTATTTATGGTTTATCTTGTTATACCCTATACGGTATCCTAAAACTTATAGCCCTATTAAAACTAACCACTAAACTACCTAAGACTTCTATACTATACGAGTATTGTTAACGTGGCAAAGTCATCATTAGTTCCAATTACAAGAAAACAGTGGTCACGGTGAGATAATGAGCTTGAAATTTATCTTTACTGTTCATCTGACAGATATATTAAACCATTGCAAGGAAAAGGTGTATTCACACACATCTTTAGTAAAGCTATAACAACCTATGATAGTAGTAGTATTTTTAATTTTTATAGTAATCGTAACAACTCTGAGTTAATAACAACATCAGTATTATGGACCTAGAAGTTGTAGATTAAACCTAACAAGTTTCTCTTTCATCAAGTGTACACAATGTAAACTTGCCTTTAAGCAGAGGAGGCAATGATTTGGTACATTCCTTTTCGGTTACCTTGTCGTCACTTATGCAGGTAAAGACGTCAACTCTTCTCTCGGCCAAACACGTAATCGGTCGGCTTCGGATGAAAGGCTCGAGAGCGCAGGGGTTAGAGAAAAATTCCTTTAATAAATCCCGACGCCAGAAGTATCGTAACAATACGAGGCGAGAACAGCCGGCAAGGATAAAGGACGCCGGCCGCGGATCCTTAATTAAGGATTTGTCAACGGGGAGGAAGAAGACGATACTCGCGTGTTTAACCGTCACAATGGACGTCAAAACGCCCGCAGGATCGATAGGGCGAAGGTGATATCCGAGATAATTGAATACAAGTTTATGGCGTCCCTATCGATTGGGACCAAACAGATTACAGTATGATTACCTTCCAAACATGGCCGTCATAATGAACAAATTAGCAAACAATCGGTGTAGGTATATACACGTCGATGCAAGATCAATCAAAAGTTTTATTTCAATCAGCTTTAGTGACCTTGGCTTTAGACATTTGCTATCCGTTGAGTTACTGAAAATGAAAAAAAAATATTTAGTCTGATGATTGCGCATGGTTTAACTGAATTTATTAAACTAAATTAAACAAAACTTACTAATTACAGAACTACCAGGTACAATTGGTTAATAGAACAT
>JAWQRJ010001265.1:0-16432 GCA_033557515.1 Diorygopyx duplodentatus
GTATAGGGAAACCCAATATCGTTTAACGAGGATTTTAATTCTACGTTAAATGGGATAAAAATATTTAGTAGGTGCCATTAAAAAAAAATCACTTTTTTTCATTTAAAGTTTTCTTATTTAAAAATTAAATTTTGTAAAGAATATGTTTTAGAATGTCCCGCCGGGTGAAATTTCTGAAAAGTTCAATGTCTCAACTAATGGTTAATGGAGTATGAACATTATCGCAAGTCTAATTATGAAAATTCGATTTTTTAAAATGTTGCTGCAGTTGCATAATTTTTGCGAAAAAATTCAATATCTCGAAAACGATTAATAATAATAATAAGTTTTATTGCCCAACAGGTTTCCCCCCTAACAGGACAAAATTAAATAATTATGCAAATAACAAGTAATGTCATCAATAACAGCAAAATGGCATATGAGTAATGTAGAACCATAAACTAACAAAAAAGCAACAAAGTATGAGGCAATGATTAAGTTTAGGCCTGGCAAACGTATTACGAAAGTTGTTCAAAATTGAATGTAAATTAAGAAAAACAAATTACTCTTTTAGTTCCCTTCCTACCATATTCAACTCCAAATTCTAAAACTTCTAGCTTTATCCGTCCATATAT
The DNA here is from genome assembly GCA_033557515.1 of Diorygopyx duplodentatus. NCBI lineage: Eukaryota > Metazoa > Arthropoda > Insecta > Coleoptera > Scarabaeidae > Diorygopyx > Diorygopyx duplodentatus. Next base: position 615 of record JAWQRJ010001265.1, read on the forward strand.
ATTTCTAATGGGCGGACTACGGTGGTAGACATCCTATATATTTGAAAAATACTTATTTTTAAAAAAAAATCGTTGTTTACATCTAGTTCTATTCTGCTTCTAGTGTGTTGATTTTACAGAAGAAAGTGCAAAGGCGATTGGCTATATTGTTTAACTAACCTGTTATTTAGTAGCTACAAATCTCTTTTCGTGACTAAAGAACTTCCTACTAAAACAAATTGAGTCAAGCAGACACGGTTCTTATAATCTGATTATCCGTATTTTTTAAAATAATTAGTAATTCACTTCACTTAATGAGATTTAGTTGCCATAGCAGATTGCTATGGAAACTAAATAAAAACTCAAGTTTAAAATAAATTAAAATTTCGAGTTAAATTAAAAAGTGAATTTGACCGAAATCGAATGCGTTGAATTATTAACAATTGCTAGTTTTGATGATCGCAAAAGAACGCATGTAAAAGCTGAGCATGTATTTCATGATGATACTCATCCAATCAGACCTCCAATTACTAGGCTTATAGTATCAAGAACAGTTCAACGATTTAAGGAAGTATGAAGTATAAAAAATCGACCAGTTGCAGGAAGACCGAAAACGGCAACAATCATGATACTTACTGGCAGTGACTGAAAAACCACAAACATCTGGCAGACAACTTGCTGCATGTGTTTCAAAAAGGTTAATAAAGAAAATACTAAACTAATAAAATAACGTTTCGCTCGGATGTGCACACATTGAATGTAAGATTCAAAGGTAGACTAACTCCTCCAGTACATAGAACTGAACTTTTCAAAAAAGGGTTTACCTACCAAATAGCAAAAATATATAATACTAGTTTCGGAGAAAGCTTTGGACTCTGTGGTTGGAGGGGGGCATGAAGCGTTGATGGGTGGCGAGCGAGCGTTTTGAGGGTGGGGCGTTTCTTTTTTTTTGGGGTGGCGCGTTTCAGAATTGTTGCGTTCAGGAGTGATTCGTCGCGGCAGTATGTATTGCGTTCTATTTTCTTTTGAAATTTCGGCTTTTTTTGTATTTATTGTTTCGCTTCGTATTATGGCGGGATGGAAGAACGGGTCCACCGAATCCCGCCATAGGATTGTACTATGATTGTTACTTGAACTTCTTCTTTTACTAAATGTAAATATGTATATGTAGTACAATAAACGTTATTATTATTATTACTAAACAAAAATAATTTTTAATAATCAAAAATATTTTTGATAAAGTTGCATTTCCGGAAGAAGCGACATTTCTGCTAAACTGTGAAGTAGACAAGTATGATTGCACATATTGTCATAGAGACAATCTACATGTAAATTTAGAGGTTCACAAGCAGTATCCGCAATAGATTACTGTTTGCTGTGGCGTATTAGATGGTAACGTCATTGCCCCGTTTCTTATACATGGAACATTAACATCCGCAGGCTACTTGGAGCTATTGCAAAATCAGATTGTACCAGCGATAAAAATGATTAAGCCAAATCCAACAAATCAACACACTGTTCATCTAGATATCTGGTTTCAACACGTTGGTGCCCTAGCACGCTTTTGTCTGCAAGTTAGAGAGTATTTGAACATAACTTTTCTAGAATAATGGATTGGTGGAAGAGGGCAGATTGAATGGCCCCATCGATCTCCAGACATAACATCAATGGATTTCGTTTTTAAAGATATTTAAAAAGTGTATGCAAACAGACCATACTACGTGATCTGGAAGCCAAAATTAGGAATGTGACAGCCAAAATTTCTGCATCTGCAGCATTTTTTAAGAGGCTTTTACTAACAGACATCGCTACTGCCAAGAAGTAAATGGGCAACAGTTTCAACATTTATTGTGATACTTCTCAAAAATATGTGTTCTATAATTTTGAGTTGTTAGTTTATAATTGTACGTATACCTGTAGTTAGTTTAAACACGCTTATTTTGACTAAACTATACTCTACTGTTTTTCTAAAACAATTATCTTTCAAATGATACTAATATCAACATATCTTGCCATTTAAAAAGAATACAAGATGGCGATGTTTCACAAAAGCTCGAAGCAATAAGCAATAAAAAATGATATTTCTCTTAAAAGATGGGGGTTTGTAAACAATTTAACATTGCCAAATTTTAAATTTATATCAAACCGTTTGTACGTAATTCCACTTCCAGCAATGCTTTATCCACACCCTGCATATGTTCTACGAATAGTAAATATAGCTGTCTGTTGAGTATGAGCCGGACAAAACGTTACAGAAGTGCTTCAAATATTTTAAGTATCATTGATTCTGTCATTGACAAATCTGTCAGTTGACAACTTTGCCTAATAGTGTTGAGTTGCGAAGCTAATGCATGAATTCATATGAAATCTTGAATGCCTCATATTTTAGTAAAAAGGCCCAAAGCAATATCCTGTGGCTTTTATAACAAAAAAGGCGATTTAATAATTATTATAAAGATGACTCTTTGTTTAATTTTGACTAATTATATTTAGTCTTCATTAGGACATCTGCTACTTCACTGAAAATTACACATGTTTGAAATACGATGACGATTACACCTACAAGCAATTTTTTATGTTAAAACTAATCATTGTTAGTTAGTTATTTTTTATATTATTAAAAGTTTGTTTTAACGAAAGAAAATTATTGTAAAAATTACTAATAGTAAGTAAATATTACTAAATAGTTAGGGAATTGAAATTGTAAATAGTTACGAAAAGGATTACAAAATACTATCGAAATGAGTATCTGTTAACCTAAATGAATATAACTATGAGTATAAGTGAGTATAATAATATACCTACTGAAAGTTTGATGCAAAATATATGCTAAATTCTAATTTCGTTTTGATGCGATAAAATTGATATGGTGAAGCACAGTGGCAACTTTATTCTACTATTACTTACCCTATTATCTAAAGAAAATGCAACCCCATGGAGGTGATAAATAAATTGTAAAATAAAACGCAAAAGTAGTTTTAACAAAAGGTATTATATTAATGGAATAAGGAGCTATATTAATGGAAAGAAACACGAACAGAACATTTTTAGTCCTAACTGTATAAACGACAAACAAAAACGGGAGTTAAAAGGCTTCTTATTAAATCTCGGGGAAAAATGCTGAAAATGTATATAATAATCTTTCATCAATTTGCATACGAAACCATGTCAGAGCTACTTAGCTAGGATGAAGACAATTCATCCTATTAACCCTGTTAACTGCTAACCAGTTGGAGGGAAGATCTTTGGTGAAGACACAGATTGTTAATTTTTTATCATTTCTACAACGTAGGAAAACTTCCCTCAGTCTCCTGATACATCAGACAAAGTGTGAAGATTCACCAATAATAATGCGGCACTATGTCCCACAACTGAGTCCAGCATTTTCGTGAACTTTAAGAAGTTCAGGATTCTCTGTTCGATGACCTAACAACCTGAGGTAAGCATTCCAGACGTGCAGTTACAATTTTTCGTCTGCCCTCATGCTGACTTACCAATTTTGCAATAATCTTAACTCAGTGATTTCCTCTACTGTGTACAAATGTACTGAAAAATGACTTTGTTACACTGAAACAACTTTAAGTCAATGTGCCAGGCTGTTAAAAATCGCAAACGGCACTTACAATAATAACTAACAATGGTAAATAATATTGAATGATATCGTACCGTATATTGCTTGATATATTTATATCGAACTGTATATTGCTAAATATATCTTTAGTGTTAATTAAAAATTCACAACTCTTGCGAAAAAAAAACATAAAACATCAACAGAATTTGCATTAATTTGATTTTTTGCCAATGATAATTAAAAAGTAAGAACTGTATATCTGACTGTTTTTTTTTGAGAGAATCAGCGACAAATTTCTTTTGAATTGGAGCGCTTTTGCAAAGTCTTGTCCCATCCAGACGGCTATTTCTACTATTTATGGAACATAAACAATAAATGTGATTGCTAAGATCCGTATTCAAGCAGGTTATGTTTTAATATTTAATAATTTAATTACTGTACTCTTATGGTTCTCTTTATATACAAAGAACCCGAAGAGCACAATAATTAAATTATTAAAGATAAGCTATAAAACTGTATGCTAACAATAAAACTGTAGGCAAAATAATCATATCGAGACATAAATAAAAAATAACAGGTTTTTTCCTGTAGAAGCAACACTAAAATCCGGTTGAAAGGTTAAGTTCGTGATCAACAACGTGGTTAGTCAGCCAGGTTAAAACATTTTGAATTTTTAGATTTGAATTCTCCAGTCAGATTGCTTAACAAACATTAAGGGTTAATATGACGACGTACTTAACAACGCTTTATGCAACCAGATCAAAGAGAGCTGGAAGAAATTATAAGAACTCAGTTTTTTTTAATATCTTGTAATTCGTGTATTTCTTCTTTTTTTCTTGAAAACAAAAACTGATTTCAATTAAACTCGTCATGCTGCAAAAGTTTCCCCATTTAATCATCTCTTTAACTGCAGTGGTTACGAGATACTTAATGACGCTTAAAAGGTTGCGATAGATTCAAGCAAGACTCTCAATGTCATCAACAAAACTTCAAATATTAAACATACTAGTAAATTACACCAACAAGAAAAGTATTCAATAATTTTGTTTTTAATTATCGCGCAAAATCATTACGTCAGAAGTACCCAGAAAAGATCGCCGCAAGTTATGTGGGAAAATATAGAGTTCAAATGAAATAGGGCATGTGTCCCCAGATTTAATTTAACGAATTACAGTAAACGAATGAATAGTAATATTCGTGAAATACCATCGTAATTATCGAAGCGGAGAAAATTTTGTAACCGAAAATGTGCAGAAATACAATGAAAACGACGTCCTTGTGACCCAATTAAAATAATATATATTGAAAGTAGTTTCGAAGGAGGAAACCAATCTCGAAGGAAGGTCCAAATTTTAAGAACCGCTGAGCATACAAAAACCACATGATTTTACCTGTTTATTGTAAACAGTTTCTTCCTAATTAGGATAATTGAGAGTTAGGCAATTGAACTATTTTGAAATTAGTTTCGGAAACTGGGGTCCCACTTTACTCAAAATACCTGAACAACTATGTCCAATACCTTACCTTTCTGTAATTCAATCATCAGTCAATATAATAAACTAGAAGAAAGAACGTTGCGTTGCACTTTAATTCTAAATTCCATTGCAATGCTAAAAAGCATTGTGCAACAAAAGTAGATGTGGCCAAACCTATTAATGCTATTTTCTTCTGTAGCTATTCGAATAAATTCTTAACTATTAACGCTTCTGCATCCGAGAAGACATATGTCAAATTAAATGGATGAGGGACAAATTTTAATATTGCTGAATATAAAAAGAATTTTCCGCCAGCTTTATTACGAATTATAAGTTGATTGGTGATGGAAAACCACATGGAAAATATGAAGGAAAACAAATAACGCCTAATCAAGAATGGAGATCGAAGAAACTATGGGAATTATTGCATACTTGTAACTGCACAAGAAGAGCTAGCTTATATTTAGAAAACGAAAGCTTTATTTGAAATTAAATTCAACACTTATACGCCTGAAACTGGATCAAAAATGTAGAAAAACAAGACATCATGTGCATGTACGTTCTTCATCATTACGTACTGAAATACATCCTGAAGGCGGAAGAAAGCCTACATCTGCATCTTCTCAAAAGATGTAAGTAACAGAATGTGGGTTTCTTACTGTGTTGATGTCAATATGTACATTTGATTGAAAAACGTGGTATAAAGAAAAAAAATTGTATTTCGTCAGTTGGCATGAAGAGATTGGCAGGGATTGGTAAACAACCAACTGATAGATGACACACTGATGATGATTATTGGAAATGACGATAAGATCTTTATATCACCTCAATGTTATTCATAAGTCCTCTGAAAGTCAAGTCTCTTCATAATTTCCAGTAATCGCTACCGTTTCCATAGTTGCGAAGTATCTCCACAAAACGACGCACCTCCACATTATCTTTAGATATTAATTACAGGTTAGACATATATCACCTTCTACGTCTTCTTCTGTTATAGAAACTTCAGAATTTTATCTAATTTTTCACTGCATCCAAACTGTGTTTGCGAAATATTTATTATTCTTAGTTTTGCGATTCCATGTGTTTCTAATCCCGTGCATATAAAATCAAAAACGGAGCAGGATCTAACGTACATAAAACATGTTATCAGTCAAGAGCGTCCCCTGCGTTCGTACGTACGTAAGCGTTGCGAGATAGAAAATCGTCCGACCAAACTACTTTTTCCCAATTTCTCTAAATCTCTTCCGCACAAAGGAACCTATTTCTTAAACAAAGCCACCGTCGCCTCCCAGGTGGAGATAAAAGGCGTCGCGACGCCGGCGTCGGTCTGAATCTAGAATTAATGTTTTGATGCACCCACCGTATAGTCGTTTCGTTTCAGGACGAGTCCTGCATAGAAAGCTGTTCATTTAAGTTGGGCCTTTCCGACAGCAACGCGTCTCCGCTCCCTCCCCCTCTCTGCCCCCGCGCGCGCCCCTTATTTACGACCGCTTCATTGTGATGGACAAGCGACGTCAATATGAAGAGAAATATTTCCGCACTGTGCCGTGGTGATAGGGTCTTTTGAGCAATATAATTGAGATGCGACTGACGGAACGAGCACAATTGGAAATCAATGCCGGAGTTATGACCCCGGAAAGAGAAAATAGCAAGAAATTGGGCCACCAACTACCCTAGTATTTGTTGTCAGTATTTGTGTATTTTCCTGCAAATAAATAAGCGCTGGGGAACATTAGGAATAAATGTTAAGACTAAAAAATTACTGGCAGGAAGTCAGAAAGTTTATAAAATATTATATAATATTAGTTAAAGTGTACAAAAACATGATATCTTTGAATTTATTTGTAGGTCGACATCAACATCGATAAGATACACACATAAAAGGTGCCTATATACTGTTACTATGTGCGGTGCAACCGACTTTTTCGTCAATCTAATTAAAAATTATTAACCGACCATCAAAGTAAACATTCTGTGGAATATTGAGGTCACTATTAATTCTCCTAATCCACCAGAAGCTTTAGATTAAATGTTAGCGCCTTTATTGCAAAAACATAATTACAATTCTCTTTGATACCTGGTGCTGTTAATTAAAAATCACCGCGTGTACTAATAATACTTTGCATATTTCCTACATTGTAACTATCATATAACTTCATTAAATATAGCTCCGCTATGAAAATTAAAGAAACAAGTAACTAGGTATGCATACCTAATTAGCATATGATCCACGCTATTCAATCAACCTGTTGCATCGAGGTCTCATTAAAATATCGTCGGAACAAATACATAGATACGGCGGTGCGATTGCATCTCCGTACGATTAATGTGAGAGCAATGCAAACTTTAAAAAATCCTGCTGGATTTCATGAAACCTGGAAAGTTGACGGATACACGTCACGGCAAGCTACATATTTCTAATTGACCGACGCGCGCTGTAAATCAGGCTTAATTATTACGCTGGTTTTGATATGAGGAATGTGAAATAGAGCCGAACGTGTGGTTATAATTGCGTATTTATTTTAATGAAGACGGATGAATTAGATCGACCGTAATCGAGCCTGCGTCTGAGAAAAAAACCGAAACGGTTAAATGCGGTGCTGATCTAGAGATCTCAGCGTCCATTTCCGGTATCGATTAATGATTCATTGTGAAGCCGCGAATTCTCTCTGGTCAGATATGATTATTAATGGTAATTGGTACTAATGACGTTTCAATATGCTGTTTTTGGAGTGGAACAATGCTGTGATACTTATTTTACTTTGTGTTTATAGCGGTCAGTAGTTATTGTATCTTAATTGATAGTCATCTCGTGGGTAAATGAACCGAAACTAATACGGAGATAACGTGCCTTAACCTTAAACTATATTTCCGGGTCATGTGACTCGTGTTAAAATTCACAATAACTTTTCAGTTTGTAAAAAGCCTTTGACATGTATACAGAGTTTGCCACCTGCTGGTCTTGAATCGGACTTCCCATAAGTTGAACAAAAGTAGCCTACTTGTAAAGCAGCCAGACAAGGAAGGAGGCGTGCCTTAAAAATAAACAGGGTTGTCCACGGCTGCTCTTGAATCGAGCTTTCTATAAGTACAACGAGGATGGACTGAGTTTTTACCTACACTTGATACCCACACGTTGTTGACTTTTGTAATACCCTCAAAAGTCAACAACGTATTTGGAGTATTGGAGTTCTTACAGGTAAACTCAAGTGTTTATTTACTCGCGACCAATATCGGACAACTGATGAATTATGATGGTCATGTGGGGAAAAAGAAGATTCAAGTCAAGACTGTATGAACAATCTTCTCTCACATTTTCAATAGCTAGTAAATTATACAAAAAGGCAAACGATGAAATAAGTGCAGACATCATACCTGTTATTATTATTGGCACATACCTGACACCTACCAAAAGTGGAAAACTGTAATGTTTTGAATGGTTTTGATTAATTAAAATTACGCACTTTATACATAGTACTACGTAAAAACAAATTAAAATCAATGTGGAAATAATTGATTGGAAGTCAACTAATAGTAATTGTGAATAAATTTATAGTTATGAATTTATAAGTGGTGCCACCTGTTGAGTCTAATCACTGTGGTGATTTACCCGCGCTATTATTTCAATAATACGTGTACTATTATTGACATTTAAATTTGAAATTTAAGTTTGAAACGTTTTTAAACAACATTAAATAAATATTATTGCTTCTCTATATCTACCCAGAACGTGCCCACGAAATAACAGGACAATTGATAATTTTTAATGGAACACCAATATCATGAAATAATTAGGTTTCGCAGAAATACATAGTGTAAAAATATTATTTGTGCTCTCGCTAGACTAAAGGTATGGACTCTTGTCCCTAAATTAAGGAGATGGGAAGAAATATTTATTTCCTCGCCTTCATTTTCCTCCGAATGTTTGAACAGCGATAGAAACCTTATAGATACCGATTTCTTCTCCACCAATAAATAGTTTTGACTATTATTGTGTTTTTGTTAGCTACTGTTGTTAAACATTTCTATTAGTGGCATGTGTTTCTTTGAATTAATTGAAGATAAATTTGATCTCCGGGAACTGTATTGATCGATTATAGAAAAACTATATTTAGAAAAAGTCCAAAAATTCGGCAGTCAAAAAAAAATTATAAAAAAACTATAGTTTTAGAAAAATCTGAAAGTTCGTACTAAGACCATTGGGCGACCTTGAACTAAAATATTTTCGGGGTATTAGCACTTCCTGTTATACCGGAAGTAGAATCCAACTTCCTTATTTTAAATGGAACACCTTCTATGATATTACATTTTTAGATTCTACGTGAAATTGTAAATACATTTCACGTATACTTTCATATACCTAAGTCTTACTGCTTTAAAATTTTAAGTCAAAATTGACGTTGCAGACTGGAACACAATTATAATTTTTTCTTATACGAAGGACTTTATTATTTACTTTGGAATGTTTTCCTTGCAGAATGTTTTCTACTTTAATGGTTTTTGTTTAAAATTGTTGTAATTATTAATACGGGGTGTTCGAAAAAGACGTATAAAAACGGAATTGAAGGAACTGTTAAAAGTATTTTTTTCAAACGGAAGATGACTTTGTATAAGGCTGTCTATTCCAAAAATGGTTACCTTTTGCAATATTCACAAATTAACATTTGTACTATATGCAAAAATGCTACGGCGCCTTATGTTCACTTACAATTAGTTGGCCATGACGGCGTTTGGAAAACAACTGTCAAACGCTAAAGAACTGTCACTCGCTTTTTGATAGTTTCGAACAATCAAGCCGGGGCGTTTAAATTATTACCAACGAAAATTATTTAAATTCTTTTATCATTTATGGAGAATATATAAAGTTATTTCAAGAACATGCGATACGTTTGCGACCCGATATCAGCAAAAAGAGAAACCATCAGCAAATACCGTTAAATGAACTATAGAAAACTTCCAATACTTCGACGAATCAGTCAAAGCAAATATAGTGAGAAATAAACCAATTGTGAATAATGAAAATATTGAAACAGCAATCTTTATATATAATATAAATGATATTTTGTCGCATATCCAATAATATCTACAAGACAAGTAGTATTGGAATAATTTCAATCATCAATTCTAAGGCTTTTACGGGAACAAGTTTCATCCGTATGCATTTTCTGAAGTCCAGCTTTGAAAGACACTGATTTTCCAAGAAGAATTGAATTCTGTGAATTTGTCTTACTTCGAGAACGAATTTTCTTAGATAATATTATTTGGATAGACAAAGCTAAATTTACTAAAAATAGGGTTTGTTTATTCTATTGCGATTCATATTATTGCAGATACTAAAATTTACTCAATCTATAAGTTCATGGGCGTCAATTTGAACATTTACTAAAATAACCTATGTACCTTTTTTCTATTTCCTATTTGCATTGCATTGTCTTATTTTTCATCTGTAAATAATATTACAATTATTTCTTACTACGTTTGCCTTGACGGATCCAAAGTTTTGGAAGTTCTGTTTTTGCGGATATCGGATCCCAGATGTATCGCATGTTCTTGAAATAACTTTGACATTCTCCATAAATAATAAATAAATTTAAATAATCTTGGTTGGTATAATTTAAACGTCCCGGCATGATTGTTTGAATGTTTTACATTTTTATACGTCTTTTTCGAACACCCCGTGTAAATAATTACAACAATTTTAAACAAAAAATGTTAAAGGAGGTTCTTCTACAAGAAAACCTTCCAAGGTAAATAATAAAGTCCTTCGTATAAGAAAAAATACAATTGTTTTTCAGCCTGTAAACGACAACTTTGACTTAAAACTTTAAATAAGTCTAAAGCGGTTAGACTTAGGTATATGACATTATACGTGAAACATATTTACAATTTCATTTAGATAGGATATTCCATTTAAGGATCATTTAGGATATTCCATTTAAAATAAGGAAGTTGGATTCTACTTCCGGTATAACAGGAAGTGCTAAGACCATGAAAATATTTTAGTTAAATTAAATTATAAAGTTTAATGTCAGTGCAGTTTTTCTCAAAAAGTTTCTTGAAAAGAACTAAAAAATAGTTCTTTCAAAATCCGCAAAAAATGGGGTTGCCATTAAAAAATTTTTATTACGTCACCATTGTTATGAAAATGGCCGGAATTATTCAAGAACTATTCCAAAAAGTGACATTTGATGTAGTTTATGTGGTTTTGAGGGCTCCTAATTATTGAGCTCGGTTTGTTCAGGATTTTTCACAGTAGAAACTGTAAAAATTACACAAAAATTATAGGGTACTCAAGTATAAAAAACTTAAAACTTATCATAATAAAAAATAGGTATGCAATATCCATGTGCCCCAACTAACGTGAATAAAATCAGTAAAATGGTTATGGAAGAAAATTCGTTAAGACGACAGGACAACTTTGTTTTTGCGTCAGCTGCGTAACGGCTGTGACGTCATCTATTACTTTTTTAAATGCCATCCTACGGTTTTTTATGGATTGGATAGAGTTTAGCTGCCCTAAGACGGTTTCATAAGAAAATGTTCGACAAAAAATTGTTGGAGTTATATAATTTATTGAAAACACACGAAAACTTCTTAAACCAAAGTAGAAGCAAATTAAATCAGTTAAATTTTTAAAAAATAATTCCATTATAAGTTCGATAAATATGTTGTACTAAGTCAGTTCCTTTAAGAATTTATTATGTTGCAGTCGAAATTACTGCAGTACCTTGTTACTGTAATGTACTAGGCCGTCTAGTTTTCTTCTGCAAAATAATGAATTCTTAATACAACAGATTTTATTTAAAATAAAAGCCAAAAATTGGCATATTTGTTCCCGTTATGAAGTAAAACTGCTTTCAAGCTTATCTTTGAAGGATCCATATAAAGTCCCTAATTGCTAATATTGTATTCAAAGTCAAACATCTTCACTAATCCAGGAATGTCTTTGCAATAGACGTGATCTGCATCTTCATCGAAAAATTGTACGTAATCCTTTTCTCTGTTTGGTACCATAAAAATTAAGTTCCGGGAGAAAATAAGTTTTATCTTGTAATCTCGAACCAAGATGTTCCGCTGCTTCTTTTGGCAGTCCGAAATCTCTTGTCAACTCATACAACTCTGAGTGGGAAAACAACTGTGTACAAACGTTGTTTTTTTAATCAATTGCATTTTAATTGAGTTATAAAATGTTTCTTTAGTACCGCATTTATCAAACTCAATGTTCAAAAACCCAACAAGAAAATTAATTAATTATCTTCTGAACCCTTTGAACCTTTTGATTGGCCTTCATTTCAGTAATATCTTGGATGAATTAATGGAATTGTTTGAACCTGCTCTGTCTTCAATGGTCTTGTGTGATAGCATATATAAAAACTATCCACATTTATCTGAATTGAAAAAACCTCCTTATTTAAATAAACCTACTTTTATATAAAATAAAATAATAAAACCTTATATGTATTAAATACGTTGACTACTCATAAATAGTAGCTTTCTGTTGCGTTCTAAATTGCTTATGGCATATCGCTTATACATACCAGTCATAAGAAGCGCGCGAAATTGTCACAACTGCCGTTTCCCGGAAAATCCATTTGCTGACGTCGCGATCAATTACAAAGCAAAATGGGCCTTAGTCGGTGATCGAATCAAAGCCTCATTATTCCACGTCATAGAGGGGCCTATCGGTCTAATCGACTCCCTTTAACGAAACCGCAACGCGACGGCCGTTGAAGCTGCGAAAACGTGCTGACGGCCGTCCGGAAAAATAAGCAACCAAAATAAGCGAGCGCGCACAAAGCCCGTCCCGGACATTTGTCATATTAAATATTTATCGTCGCTAATCGAGTGAATTATCGCCGATTACAAAGGATTTTAATGCGAAACCGCTAACGCTCGTTGGTCGTAGCCGATTACTTAACAGCTTACCGTCAATTAGCGAGTAAGCGCGAAGGTGCGAGAATTAGCAATTGCGCAGAAACGGGTCCCCTCGCAGGCAACATGTTGATGATTTACTACGTCGCAGATTTATTGTACAACACTGATTATAAATCGACTTACTGGAGGAAAATAAGATTCCTTTTTATTTTTTTAAAGTGATCTCGAGGAAATGTGAATGCGTTTTTGATTACATCACTTCTGATTTTGAACAGGTATATTATATTATATACCCTTTATAGATTTTTTACGGTTTTACGGTAAGCTGCAACATACCGATTACCTACACTTCTTTGCCTTCAAAGGGAAGGCAAAAATATAAGGAAGGTTTTGTTTGCAATATTTTTTTTTTAATTTTCTCTTTCAAAAGAAGACGTGAGTTAAATAACTTTGGGAACAGATTTTCAGATTTTTTTTTGCGTTTTTGCATTTTTATGAAAAGCATTTTAAAGAGGGGTTTGCTTTCCAGGCACAGCATATGTAGCAACCTGTGAAACAACAGGTCAATTTTGTTGTCTGAAACAACAGGATAAACAGTTTTGTGGTAAAGGTCGTAAATTGCCTATTCACTGTTTGATATTGATGCTTTCAAATTGAAATTGATTCAAGAGGTTATCTGCATCAGTAAAATACTTTCTTTTTCTGGGAAAATCTACCGTTCTAATATTCGGTAAATTTAATATTCATTCTATGATCATTCCTTTGATCCATCTACACTAACATATCATCTTGGATATCTTCACCGCCCTCTTGTTTTGATGATTACTGTTTGAATGGATAAAGACAATGAATTTTATTTGTTTGTTGAGACCATTTTCATCCTTAATGTTTAATGCAGTGGTTTCCAACCTTTTTGTACCTTCGCCCCCTTTTTCGAAAAAAAAAAATTGTTGTGTCACCTTCAATTTTCGTAGCAATGTAATTTGACAAATAGTGTCCTGATATTACAATTTATTTAATGGGTTAGAAAACAATGTACCTTATTTTATATAAAATAATTTTTATACATCAAAAAATATTTAGTCCTATTTATTATAAGTATTGATAATTTTACTACATTTAACAAACCATACAAAATTACAGAAAAAATACATATTTTAATCAACTTTATTGCAATATCATGCGATGGTTGGGCTGGTTTTGAGCGTAAATTTTCTCAAACTGTGGTCAGTGAAGATATCGCTGTTAGTTCATTTTCAGTCAGCACACGAGATCGATACTTTGTCTTTAACACGGCTACAGCAGAAAACCCAGTTTCGCATAAGTAAGTGTTACTTGTTTATCTTTCTTAATTCGTAGCCAAAGCGTAACAATATTATTTTCTTGTTCAAACATCTGCTTTAATGTGCTGTCATAAGTCGATTATCATTTCTTGTTATGATGTCAAAAGTCCAAAAGCTTCATACTTCCCAATCAAAAACGGATTTCTTATCCATCATATTTCGACATGCCTTTAAGATAAAAAAAGAAATTGCTTCAATAGACTGGTCACGTGATTATTAATAAAAACTTTACTTTTATCTATTTCATCTGCAGAAATAGGGTTATTTTAAAATTGGGAAATATGTCCAAATTATTATTTTTCAAATTTGTTATCCAAATATCCAATTTTTTCAAAAATGCAGTAACCTTCTCTCTGCATCAGAGCATGAATTTGAGACCCTTGCATTGATTTATATAAAGTACTGAGTTTTTCAAAAATATCCACTGAATACGCAAGTTTTACAAGAAATTTTCTATCGTAAAACAAGTTTGCTTCATCTCTGTTATTATCAGTCAGAAATATTGCAATCTCTTCTTTGAATTCTTCTCTAACATCAGTTTGGACAACATATCTTACATATATATTCAAATGTGCATCTTTAAAAACATCTATTGCTTCATCTATTTGCAACGCGAAATAAAATAGTTTTAGTTTTTCTATTAATTGATCGCAAAGATCTTCAGAAATATTGGAAATCTTTCCCACGCTATTATCTGCAAGTGGATTTTTTTGTTCGGTGTATTCAAATATGATATTTTGGGAACAGCTGCATGCCCCCCTTATAACAATTTTATGCCCCTGTGGGTGCGCGCCCCACAGGTTGGAAACCACTGGCTTAATGACTTCTGCAACTGTGACATTAAAATCTGCCAAATTATTGTATCACGAAAATGTGTGCCTTTTACTGCTTCTGGCACTTGCAGAAGTTATTATTAAGTAAATAATAATAACTTATTAACATATTAAACATAAAAATAATAAACGTGAAAACCATTCTGAACCGTTTATGTCAAGGTTTCCCTAGGATGTTGCAATTATTTCAAAAAGTATATTTACGTTCTCTCATATAAAAAGAGATCAACGGCTGGTTTACCCTTTACCAAAAAATACCAAAGTTAATCCATTTTTCGACCATTCAAACCTGAATATACCCTTAATACTAACTCTCCTTTAAACTAACTTCTTAAGGTCGGGCGGTACATCACTCTTTTTACTTCATTATTTACCATCTTCCTTAATATACTCAAATATAGCATCTACAAGGCGACGCACACCAAAGCGAAGAAAACCCTGTAATAGATCTTTTCTACACGTACGACACCCAATAATTTCACCTTTTCGCTAATGTTTTTAACGATTACGTACGCAGTTTTGTGATTTTCGCTCGCCCGATTGCATAAACTTCGGTTTATGTAACGGTTCTGGCTTTGAGCAAGACAATTTGCTTTACTTTTTGGACATCAATGATTTTGACACGTTTAAAAATCAAATGTGTGCTTCTATCATTTGTATTTGGTTTTTTAGTTTAGGTCTGCTGTCAAACGTAAATAACGGCAGGTGGAGGGCACTGAACATTAAAAATCAACAGTAACTG
>JAWQRJ010001266.1:0-16430 GCA_033557515.1 Diorygopyx duplodentatus
GTGCACATTTGTCAAAAACGAAATACAGCTAGAAGAATAAGATATTTTAGTGACGAAGCGAACACTTCGGGTTTAGGTAAAGAATAAAAATCAATATTAGAAACTCTAGTTATCAATCAGCTATGATATACAGCTGATGTAATCAACACAAGAACTTTGGATATAAATGATCTGATACACAGATTCTTACAGTGAATAACCTCATATATTGGTTAGGTTTTCTAGTTGGGTGCATTTTATTTTATGTAACCATCTTCGCTATGCGGAGAGATTTATTACATTTAGCTATACTATAATTCCAAAATAAATGTGATATACTAATCGGAAAGAAAATTTGAAAATAAAGGGAACTAAAAAACTCACCACAGGACAGTGATAACGCTTTGCAACAAAACAAGCGTTCTTTTCAGCGCCCGGTTTAGAATTAATTTCACCCTACCTTATCCAAAATCGGAATTATTCAATTTCAAGCAAAGAATCTTTCATCCACCTTTCATCGCTTTCATCTGGAAATTGGTTAATAAAAAGCATCTAACTGAAAATGTTTGTATTGGCCGCCAACATCACGGATAAAATATCCCTAGATTGAAATTTAAAATTACGATATTTTCTGTACACAATTCTAGTCTTACGCCCACTAATTTATTTTACTTTACCATTTATTTTGTATTTGCCGTAATATCAAAATACTATAACGAATCCATTAAGAAAGGCTTTAAAAATAAAAAAAAACTTGTGGTAATTTTGTTTTTTTCGATTGCTCATACTGTGATCTGTCAAAATTCAACACGGGTGAAGCTAGCTTTAAGAGTTAACCTCAAGGTAACCTCAAATCAGTAAACCAAATTTGAAGGAGTAGGTTTTTTCCCAGTAAATCTACGTTTAGATGAATAATATTTTTAGTAGTTTGGTTTCATACTTAATTTCCCCACAAACTGATCTTTGAAAAAAAAAATTCAGTGTTTTCTTTAGGGATACCTCTACAGTCTTCATACCATATCTTTCTTGGCAAAATTTTAGCCTCGGAGTAGTGAATTAATGCGATGTTTTTAGCTAAAATAGACTAAGGTAAGCCTCCTTAGGTAGTAGTTTGAAGGATTTCGTTTTAAACTCGTTTTTGCATTCACAAAGTGACATTTGAGTTTCGGCTGCCTTTGGAGAGATTACACTACGGTAGAACGATAACCAGTGCTGTAATTAGCCTCTTGCATTTCTTTCTATTAGAATTTAGTAATGAAAATTATAGCAGAAAATTCTGCAATATATAAGGATTTTAAACAACTCTCCGACGTAATAGAAATATAATCTGAAGCATGATTTCCTAAGAGACCAATGAAATCATAAAATTATGATTTGATTGGTTTCTTGTATTGTAAATGTAATTCTATTGATCAGATGATACAAAATGCTTTTATTTAGTAGTACTCACACTTGTCTATCATATAGTCAGAATTTCTTTAACTAAACAGGAGTCTAGAATGAGAAAATCATTATCAGCTACTATTTTGAGGTTTATGTTACCGTTTTCGTTTCTTGTAAAGGCTTTTGTGCAAGAAGTCCTAAAATCTTCCTGACGTTTCATACATTTTCTTTTTTTTTGTCCCCGAGGAGTACTAAATGATTTCTTCTCGGCTTTCCGGTGGTCGCCGCGTCGGTGAAGAAACTCTCCGTTGACGTTTCGCCGTTCGTTGCAGACGGCATCTTCAGATCTAACTGATGATTCAGTTAGTACCACCGGAAAGCCAAGAAGATTGAACACCGGCCGCGAAAGCCTACAACAACGACTAAATGATTTGTTTGCAAAAAAATTGAAAATACAATTAATCATTTTGTGTCGAGAAATGTTGCAACGATGTTACAATATTAGTTTCCCCAAAACAAAAGAACACTTTAAAAGTAGTCCTGAAATTCACAAAAAAATGGAACTTTATAAACTGCGGAGGAGCAGTAATAATATATTTAATAACTTTATAAAAATGGAAAGTATATCCGAATTGTACCTCCACTGACCTCTGGAGCGTTTCATTATAATTACAATAAATTCTACAGCATTATTTTATTAGCTTTAGTTATCTCAAATTATGAATTCATCTGTTGATGTTGGAAAATAAGGACGTTTGTCTGATATGGGGGCACTGGAATGGACTTCTTTTTATAATAAACTTAAGTAATATAAGTTTAACTTCTCCACCAGCCAACAAAATGAGGAAATTTTCAATTTTGTTATACTGGGCGACGAGGGTTTTGCTTTGCATTAGAATATTTAGGGACCATATGCACAAAGGGATATTACAGAAAACAAACGTCCATTTAACTATTGATTATGAGCCAGAAATGCCGAAAACGTATTTGGCATTTTGGGATCGAGATTTAGAGTTTTTCACACTACATTGGCAATGAATTGTGACAATATTAATTCAAATATTCTTGCAGCTTGTGTGATGCATAATTTTTTGACCAAAACTTATATTGGACTGAGCTCGTTTGATAGAGAAAGCAATGAAACACATGAAATTCAATTAGCAGATTGGCCCAGATTGGTCAGATGAGCCTAATAATAGCCTTACCCCACAAAAGCCAAATATTGTTAAAAATGCACCAATAGTTTTTTTATCTTTTCGTTTTAATACTTCCTGTGAGAAGTTGTGAACAGTAATGATTTGAAGAGTAGAACGTAATCGGAAAGGGATACATTTTAGGGGTAGGGAAAGTCAATGCCGTTTAACGAGGATTTTAAGTCTACATTCGATAAGATAAAAATTTATTTAATTTTTGGTCATTTAAAGTTTTCTTATTCCAAATTCAATTTTGTAAAGAATGTATGTAAGAATGTCCCGCCGGGTGTATTTTTTGAAAAATTCGATGTCTCAACTAATTGTTAACGAAGTATGAACATTATCGCATAAGTCTAATTCGGTTGTTGAAAATTGAATGTAGATTAAGAGAAAAAATTAAAATTGGGACATTCCATATAAATTAACAAAGCTGTTGTCAACTTCCAGTATAACCGGAACCACCAGCTTATTGAAAATATTTTTTTCTTTTGGTTCCCTTCCTGCCAAATTCAAATTTTCAGACTTCTAGCTTTATCCCTTCCCCATATGTTCCTAATGTCAATAAATATTTTGTTAAGCAGTTGTTTGGCTGCTTTTATTTTCGTAAACAATAATAAACTCTACCTTGACGTTACCTACTAATACATTGATATTTGATTATTAATAAATGGTAATATTTCTCGATTTGGTTTACATCAATAAATACATTAGAAAGGATCACATTTTTATTATAGAGTTTCATCCATTTATAATCTTAAAAAGACCGCAGGCCGAGGAGACAAAATCTAAAAGTTTTATTTGTGTTCCTAGTTTGTAATAAAAAAAACGAATTAAGTAGGAAATAATTTAATATTTTTATGATTTGTTGCATTTTAGGAGAATAATGTAGCAAATTTGAAGATAACGAGATTATTTAATAAACAACCTCTCATTTATTGTTAAGTTATATATACAAATAGAAGAATCAGTTGCCTTGTACTACTGTAATAAACCTAAAAACTTAATGTGGGACACATTGTCCGATGTGGGACACTTTGGGGGACAGTTTTTAAGGTGGGACAAATTATTCAAATGTGGGACAGTCCCACTTAATGTGGGACGTCTGGTCACTTTACACTAAAGTATTTTTGTCAAGGAAAAAAAATCCTGCCTCGGCGACGTTTTTTTTCTTGACAAAAAAACTTTAGTGGTTTAAATATATTAGCACACTCTCTAAATATAATAAAGTTTTTTTCTACTCAAAAATATGAAGTGCAAATATGTGACACATTAATATTTTTTAAATGGCATTATCTGACCCGATAATCACTATAAATTGTTACATAATCTTATCCCATAAACACGAAAAAAAATAGAGTAGAGGCAATTGGAAATAGTGCATTTAAGCTTGGAAACAAATGTACACAACTTGTGTGTGTATTGGCAATTATCCCATAATCGTTCATAATCTTTAAATAGTAACAATGACCGTGTCCTACGGTAAAGAAGTGACAACTTCGCGCGGTTTCGGCCTGTTTTGGAGGCTCTTATTAAGGTGAGATACGAATCAGATGTGCTTTGATATAATTTCACGTATAAAGATTTCGAAAATTTGAAGTAAGATCAAGACTGAGGTATCTTATCATTAGTGTCGGTAAGCCATGAGATATTTATGTATTATTGTGGTATTCAGTAGCAACTTGTCACGCACACTGCGTGTATAGACAATTTCTATTAAGTCTATTTTGTTAGAGATGACTGTAACTTATACTTCGGAAGTAGCGACGACAAGAGGTTTTGGTGTTTTCGTGTTATTACTCAGAAGGTAATAATATTTAGTAGAAAAAGAAATTGTATATATTTTTTTAATAATCAGTTTGTATTTATTAATTTTACTTTGTTTAATATTAGCATTGAGTGTAAATATTGATTTATGGACCATTTAGTATGTACAACTACGTAACTTCTGTTTTATATGCCAATCAAATTTTCATTGTTTGTTTGTTATACCATAATTCACTCAGACGTTAAATAGTGCGTACTGTTCAAACTAAAAACTAAGGGATTAGATTATTTCATAACAATCCTATCTTTCGCAAATATTTGCTGCATGTTTTGCTAATACTATAATACCCACCAGATAAATTTACATACGTTTTTTAATCCCACCAAAACCTGACTTACGGCTAAGTTAATTTTAAATTTTTGCATTTTCTAATTGTAGATGGCGAGGAAGCATTTACAAATTAATTTGGGCAGATTTGATCCTTTACATCTTAGTCTATTACATACTTAACAGCATCTATCGCTTTGCCCTGAACAAAGAAAGCCAAAGGTAAGTGTGATATAGGTAAATACGTATAGTCTCACTTTGACATGGGTTTTACGACCTTTTATGATAATACCTGTGGTGGACAGGACTGAACAGGGTAGGAATAAGCAATTTATTTGCAATTCTGTTATTAAAATGTCATCTATTAGCTATTAACAGGACACATTGTGGAAGAAATAATCATGTAAAGGAAGGCAAAGGTTTGGAAATGTTAGAATAGAATTTGAAACCCGATTGTATTACTGTTTACAAAATAATGGACAGCATTTTGAACATTTGATTAAATAAAATCTGAAATAATTAAAAATTGTAACGTCTAAAATTAATTTTTTAGAATTTTTGAACAGGTCGTCGAGTACTGTTCGAAATACGGCAGTTTGATACCTCTCAGTTTCGTGCTGGGTTTCTACGTCAATATAGTTATGACACGATGGTGGAACCAATATGAAACCATACCAGCTCCGGACAATTTGGCAATGTTAATAAGCGCTACGGTCAAAGGACGCGTAAGATTTCTGTTTCACTTATTTTTAAACTGACGGAAGAAAAACGCATTTTAAAACATTTTAGTACAACTTAGTATTTTTCCAATGCAGGATGAGCATTGCCGGATAATCCGTCGAACCATGGCCAGATACGCCTGTCTAAGCTTCACGAGTGCTCTGACCCTGATCTCTCCAAAAGTGAAAAAACGCTTCCCAACATTGAAACATCTAACGGACGCCGGCCTGATGATGCCAGACGAAGAGAAAATAATGCAGGAGCTCCAAGAGGAGTACCCGAACTATCCCAGATTCTGGTTTGAAAACCTTCGTGCGAATCTTTGCATTTAATTTTTATAAACTTTGCAGGCTACCTCTCGCCTGGGCCTCTAATATTGCGGCCAAGGCCAGAGAGGAAGGCCTCATCAGGACTGACCAGTCGTTGCAAGCAATCCTGCATGAAATCAACGCTTTTCGATCAAAATGCGGTGGACTTCTGAGCTACGATTGGATCAGCATACCGTTAGTTTACACTCAGGTAGGAATAATTTAGAATCTGTAGTGATTTAGATTCCTCCTCGCTAATTTTTATTTCTTCAGGTGGTTACTATAGCAGTGTACAGCTATTTTGTAACATCGGTTATTGGCCAACAGTACTTATTCACTAGCGGGGATATCGATTTATACTTTCCCGTGTTGGCCGTTCTCGAATTTTTCTTCTACATGGGCTGGTTGAGAGTCGCAGAAACGTTAATAAATCCCTTTGGAGAAGACGACGATGATTTCGACGTAGTTTGGATGATTGACAGACATCTGCAAGTCAGCTATCTGATTGTGGACAAAATTCACGAGCAGCATCCGAAACTTATGCAAGATCAATATTGGAACAGCTTGGTTCCAGAACAACTACCGTACACGATCGGCTCCGAAAAATATATTGGGGACATTCCTAATTACTCCACGGATAAAATGACTGTAACTGATGTTGATGCTGAAGTTTTAACAGCAGGCAACAGAAAAGTGTGTCATTTCCATTTTTTTTTATCTATTATTACTTACTAATCCATTTTTTCTGTTTACTTTTTCAGAGAACAAAATCGGGTTCCTTTAGAAGGAACCAACGTAAGTCAAAAAATAATCATTTAATACAAAAATCTCTTTTTAAATTTATTTTCAGCATCCCTTATTAGAAGGTTACTAAAAGGCCAATCTCCACCAGCTGAAGATGAAAAGGAAAAGAACTCACTTCCCTTAACTTCAGTTACAACAGACTTTACTTTGGACCAAGTAAGAAAAAAATTAAAACGTGTATTTTTAAATTTTTTGATAAAATTTCAGATTACTCTAACCGATAAACCTATGTCATCACCTATTTCGAATCGTTCAGAAACTACAAACGCCTCATCCACAAAAGCGCAATTAGAAGATTTGCCCCCGGATACCATAGACTTCGAAAAATTAAAGAAACTAAGACAGCTGCTGCTAAAACAGAAAGCCCTGAAATGTATGGAATTAATGAAGGACCACACGCAAGAGGACGAGGAAAAGTTAATCGAGGAAATCTTGCACATGAACGAGGGCGAATCGGACAATAAAGGCATGACCAAAAAAGAATAGTGTATATATTACGTATAATGTTAATATAGTTACATAATTAAAGTATCGTGTGTTTCCTTGGACCCCCTTCAGAAAGTCTTTACATATTCCACGGGTTTCCCAGTCTTTTTGATTACTTCGAGCACCTGCACGGCTGGCAGCGTAGTCGTCACCACCACTTTTTGCTCTGCAACGCTGATATTCACGTTCTTAATTCCGGTATCTACAACGGATTATTAATTCGATTTGTACATTAATGAGTAAATATACATAAATGTACATAATGAGTAAAAGTACCTTTGATTTTATTTAAAACTCTTTCGACGGCTCCCGCACAACCATCGCAAGTCATTTCCACGCGATACTCGTGACTCACAGCCTTTAAAAATATGAAAAAATTACATATTTATAATTCAAATAATAAAGAGCTAAACAAGTACTAACGTTAGTTTAGTTAAGCTTAAGTTGCACTGAGTAAGAACTGAGTTAAGCCCGCTTTTGTTTACGGTACTTATGGACGAAATAGCCAAGCAATGTAGAAGTAGAAACAAAAGTATCAGAGTCGGCGTTTATAAACTACAACAGGTATACATGTCGGAACTGCTATATGCGGATGACTTGGTAATTGTGGCTAACTCAGAAGCAAAGGTGAACATCTGGTGTGAGGAGTTCAAAAAATACGATATGAATATAAATACGGAGAAGACAAGAGATTCAAGTAATTGACAAGAGCGTTCAAAATATAGTTGTAAAAGTAAATGGTAAAGAAATTAAACAAGTGGAGGATTTTTGCTATTTATGTGCGGTTTTAAATGCGCGTGGTGAAATAGAACCGGAAATTAATAATCGAATCTCAAGTGTTGTTCTATGGGTTGAGTCACATTTTCATTAGAAAGAAGGAGATCAGCCTGCAAACGAAAATAAAAATCTTTAAAACAGTATATGAGCCGGTCCTTTTGTATGGTGCGGAGACCTGGGCGTTGAACGATAGGGACCGCAGTAGAATACAAGCATGCGAAATGCGATGTTTGCGAGCTGCGACTGGGGTAACCAGACTGGACCGTATCAGAAACGAAACAATAAGAAAAGAGTGTAGCCTAGAACCAATGCTTGCAAGGATAGAAGCAAAACAATTAATGTGGATTGATCACTTGGTGCGCATGAGTGAAAGCAGAAAGGTCAAACAGATATGGAAAATGGGCATAGATGCGAAGCGTAAAAGAGGCAGACTTAACAGGACTTGGAATGATGAAGTGGGAAGAGCCCTTGCCAGAAGAGGCACCGAATGGAGACAGGCTGAGAAGACCGCTAAGGATCGGAAAAGCTGAAGGCGCTTCGCGGCGTTTTTACCCTCGACACCATAAAGGTAGAAGAGGATCGATTAAGTAAAAAAAAAAAAAATCTACCTCTACTTTCTCACCTAAGCAGTAAAATAATAGCAAAAGTATGTTTTAAACAATTTCTTAAGTGCTGAATTGTTGTTTTAATTAATTTAAAGTTCAGGCATGTACAGACAACTGTCATGTTATGTCAGAAATTAGGTTATCTTGCCTTTCAAACAACTGTCATCTTGACAGTTGCCATGTCCTGTTAGTTAGGTTATGAATTCAACATATTTACATACATTTAAATATTCCTCAGGCAAAATATTTCGTTATTGTAGGCAGTAAACAAATATGTTGCTGAGGTTTCGCCAGATAGTTGCAGAAATAAATTAGTAAGCAATATAACAAACAACGTTTTATGTTATATTCTCGACAAAGTCATAGCAAAAAAGTTAAAAAACTATGGAAAAAATTACATATTGAAAAATTTAATATGACAATACCCAATGATTATAATAAATCCGTACAATTTGTGAATGTTTGTGTAGTGTATTCATTGTTAAAAAGATATTATTATCTAATCTAGAAGTATGACAATACATAGTTTGCGTTCATAAATCATTTCAAAAACAAAGAATTATAATTAATCATCTTAATATTCTCTTTTGTTTTAGCAGGGGAAATAAATCTTACTTGTTAAACATAGAAGTGCATCTTTTTCTTTTAAAACTGTGTGTTTTAAAAGACTTAACTTTAATTATTGTGTTTTAAAATATAATAGATATTTGCTGTTCAAGTTTTGTTCAGCACTGTATTAGAAACAGATATTTTGCTAATAACAAAAAATATTTTAAATATTTCAGGAAATAGTTAACTGATTGCGTGGACTTGATCAAAACGCTAGTATACATTTGGTCAATTATCTACGTACTGAAAGTAAAATAACTAAAAACGACAATCACCTACCTAAACGTATACTTAATTCGTACTTACATCCATTTCAACACTATTTCTTCCCACAATAAACAACAGATTTTTCCTATTTAAAATGTAAACGAAGTAGAACAAACTTCCAGAGCTGCCAGTCCTGAACTGTCAATTTGACAGCCATGTGTCAGCTGTTGTACACATTGAGAACTACCGACACAACAAAGAATTATTTACTTATGAATCACGCACGTTCGTCAATAAAATAGCGTAAAAATGATGATAAAGCGCCGATGACAAATAAGCAAAGGGCACTTTTTATTAATAATATTGCAGATTTCTTTTAGCGGGACCTGTTAAAACTTCATCCGTCAATAGATGGCAGCACCGCCGTTGTTATGTCGAATCGAAATTACTAAAATGGCGGCCAAAGTTTGTTGAGCTGAAATATATTACGAGAAGGATGCGTTTTCGAAGTTTCACGTCGAAAATTGTGGCGAACGAGAACTGAAACAAACATTGCCTAGTCCCGTTTCGAGAACCGCGCCGTCGAGAAGTTCGAGAACTGTAAATTGCGTGAACTGTTGCTTGCCTACCACTACACCAGCTCGTTTTGTTGAAGTTATTAAGTGTTATGAAGCCGTATTCAGGAAGTATGAACCAGAAATCGTCTGAAATCGAATGTTACCGTCCTAGGAGATAAGGTGGGTGATAATTGCAGTTCGAGTCCTTTGTATTGCAAGTAAGCAATGGTGGTATAGTCAGTCAAGGGCTTTGTATTGAAAACAAGTTTTGGGAGTAGAAAACAAGGTTAAATAAACATTGATATTTGTTTTCTTACTCGAAAATTAATAATTGGTATTATTTGTTATTCATTGTCTATTTGGGGTTTTTATTAAGGTTTATACTGTCCACACTTTTGTTATTTGTATTGACAGTTACTTCCCCCTTACCCTTCAGGGTGGTTCAAAAATACCAAATACGGTATTTTAGACTGACAGAGATTCATTAGAATTACTATAAAATTTAAATATGTAGAGAGAATTATTATTCCACTGTGTATTTGGTAATATTCATTTTAAAATTTGTTGTAAAATTTAAAATATTTGTTTCAAAATGTACTAATGTGTATTTGAATAACGTTTGATGCGAAACGAATGATTTCATATATTTTTTAATTTTTGTCCATAATAGCTCCGTTTTCCGGAAGTTACACTGCCAATTAAATAATTATTTCTACTTACAGTTCTCCGAATAAACAAATACTTTGAAACAATTTCGAAAATGAGGGTTCTTGCATCAAAATGTTTTCAAAATTGAATTCAAAACGTTTGGTTGCACAAAACATAACTTTCAATTTGAGAGATTGTTAACAAACCTGTTACACCCTTTACTTCGTAATAAAACTCGAAATAACTTAAATAATATATTTCTTCATTTAGCAACGTAGATTCGGTACTACACGTACAAAACTTAAAATGCGACTGACTCTCTGGACTGGTTTTCTCTTATAACCCTCGAGCGATACCAACAAAACTGGTTACAATACATTACATCTTCCCCTACCTAAATTTATAAGATTAGCCCAAAAAAAAACAATATAATTTATACTATATTCCTAGTCTAACGGGGGGTCTCAACTGTGACCTTCTCCGAAGCTCCGGTTTATTGGTAGAACCAGAGATTAAGGATTCCTTTTTAACACCTGAATTCGTATTCGCATTAGTGATAATGTTTATTTCGGACTCCTTCATCTCTGTCCCATCTACAACACCACCCTTATTATTAACTGGCTTATGTTTTACGTAATTGATTTGCATGTCTTTTAACCACAGAATTAAGTGATGCAACTTCCACCAGATAAAGACAATTTCCTATTTTCTCCTTAATAGTACCCTTAATCCATACACTATTTCTTAACATTCTATAATCTTTTACTAACACCATCTCTCCCTCTTTAAAAAAACAACTCTAGTTCCTCTGAAATATTTTTTTTTAGCTTATTCTGTTATTAACAATTGTATCTTCAACTATTTTTTCTTTTATTATTTTCGCTAGGAGGCAACAACAAATTAAACGTGGTTCGTAAGTTCCGTCCAAACATCAGCTGAGCTGGACTAACCCCAGTAGTGCAGTGCGAAGTAGTTCAGTAATCCAACAAAAATCTGCATATACTTAACTCCAAATTACCCTTCTCGTAAATCGCTTTCTTCAGCGAATTTTTTATTAACTTTACTGAGTTCTCCGCTGCTCCGTTTGACTGGGGATGATATAGTGGTGATGTAAAGTGTTTGATTCCACTTCTATTTAAAAATATTTGAAATTCTTGGGACGTAAAGCTAGTGGCATTATCCGAAACTAAATATTTTGGTAATCCAAATCTAGCAAACATTGTTCTTAAGGCTACTGTAACTACTTCAGAAGATGTGTTAGATGTTTTACATACTTCTACCCATTTTGAATGCGCATCAACCACTATAGGTAATATTTGCCCTGAAGTGGTCCCAAATAATCTACATGTAACCGTTCCCAGGGATCTTGAGACCATGGCCAAGGTTGTAACCTAATTTTACCTGGATCATTAAATAAACTACTGCATACTTCACAAGCTTGGGTTAATTGAGAAATATCTTGGTCTAGACCAGGCCACCAAAAATATGATCTAGCTAAAGCTTTCATCTTAACAACTCCCATGTGTGTGGAATGTAGTTGCTTTAAAATTGCTTGTCTCATACTCAACGGCAAAACAACATGACGATTCCACAACAAAACCCCTTTACTTAATGAAAACTCAAAACATTGCCCCAGTAAACCTCACCATCTTGGCAATGCGAAGGCCATCCTTTCTTAACCAACGCAATAACCTTGCCTAAAGGTATACTTTACTAGTTTTTTCGACAACAGCCCCATAATTTAATTTTAAGTCTGTATTATTTTGCAAAAAGAAACAATAATCGAGTTCGACATCTTCCCTTAATAAGCGGTTATTATTTGTACTGCATAAACGCGATAAACTATCTGCCAGGTTCTTGTCTGAGTTAACTAAAATTAATCTAATATTGATAGTTTGAAAGTATTATTGCCCACCTGCGTAACCTATTTGCTGCAAATTCTGGAATGCCTTTTTTCTCACCAAAAATTGATATTAACGGTTTGTGATCCGTTATAAATTTAAATTTACGCCCGAACAAATATTGATTATATTTCAAAACTCCGAAAATAATCGCAAGGCCTTCCTTCTCAATTTGGCTATAACGTTTTTCACATTCCGATAAAGTTCTTGAGGCGTACGCGATACGTTTTTCAACACCTGAGGGATACTCATGACTAAGAATTGTCCCTACTCCATAGGAAGATGCGCCTACCGTCAATTTGACCGGTAAGTCAGGATTAAAATGAACCAAAACCTCTGTTGACAGTAATAACTGTTTAATTTTAATGAAAGCATTTTCACATTTTCCTGACCAATCTCAACTAACATCTTTCTTTAATAGTTCATGCAACGGATACAATATCGTTGACAAATTCTTCACGAATTTTCCGTAGTAATTCACCATGCCTAAGAAAGACTTTAATTGACTAACATCTTTTGGTCTTACGGCCTTTTCGATTGCCTCAACTTAATTTCACTGGGATGCAATCCCTCTAAATCAATCACATAACCAACGTATTCAATTCTATTTTGAAAAAACCCACATTTTGACTTATTTAACTTTAATCTCACCCTGCTTACTTTGTCAAAAACTAATTTTAATCTATCCAAATGTTCTGCTTCATTCCTACCCGTAATTAAAATATCGTCCAAAAAAACTATAACACCTTCCATACCTCCGAATAATGATTCCATTATCTTCTGAAATTTTGCCGGCGCGGACGCTACTCCTAACGCCGGACGCTACTCCGAACGCTAATCGATTCTGTCGAAAAAGACCCATGTGTGGTGAAATGGTTGTCAATTCCTTAGACGATTCATCAAGTTCAATTTGTTGATAAGCTTGCCTCATATCCAATTTCGTAAAACATTTTCATCCTTGTAATTTTCTAAATAAATCTTCAATTTGAGGTATAGGGTAATGATCAATTTCAATCAGGGGATTTATAGTGACCTTGTAGTCACCACAGAGCCGCACCGTTCCATCCTTTTTCAAAAGCGGCACTACTGGAGAAGCCCAACTGCTGTAGTCTATCGGGCTTAGAATACCCAAAGAAACAAGACGTTTAATTTCATAGTCTACTTGAGATCTAATTGCGTAGGGAACCGGTCTAGCTTTAACAAATTTTGGAGACACATGGGGATTTAACAATTTAATTCTAGCCAACCCTTTATTAAAATGTCCCGATTTATCATCGAAAATGTCTCTGTATTCTTTTAAAAGTTGATTTAATTTTAAATTGTACACATCCAAATACCCTACATCAAAATTAACCTTGAATTTGTTTAAAAAATCTCTTCCTAACAGCAGGTAACCACCATCCTTTACTACGTGAAAACTGAACTTGCATTTATGATCCTTAAATTTCGTTAACAACTCGCACGTTCCTACGGGTTTTACTTTGGTCCCATTATAAAAATACAAACATTTACCATCCTTATATAACCCCACATTTGAAAAATTTTCCCTATACAATTTTTGCGACATCAAAGAAACACTCGATCCCGTATCTAATTGACCTTTCAGTATTTTACTCCCTACCTCTACATCTAGGTAATATGGTGAATCCGAATACTAGTGGTATATACATTGTATATTATCCTATCATCATTTTCTTTTTGAACAAAATAATTTCGTTTCTTACAAATTCTATTACAATTTCTCGCTAAATGAACTGTTTTATTACATTTGAAACACGCAGCAGACTTTAAAAAACACTTATCTTTAGTGTGCCCCTTCTTGCCGCAGATGCATCAGCTGATTACTGTTGGGGGATCGCCGCTGAGTCGCTCCAGCCAGCATAACTCGACTCACTTCTCTGCGCTCTTCTTACTTCGTGGACTTCTTCCTTCTTGATGGAAATATTGTAAGATGCCTGCTCTGCCATCTTGATTTCCGCTATGCGTATGGCCTCCTCAAACGTTAACGGCAGCTTTTCCACCAAAAAACGATCAAAAACCGGGCCGCTTCCAATTCCGCTGACGAATTTGTCCCGGGCGCACATCTCTAGGTTGTCCCCGAACTCGCAAGATGCTGCTAAACTTCTTACACGTGCTGACCATTCCTTTACCGACTCGCCTGCCTCTGTTCTCGCCTCGTAGAATTTTATGCGCTCCGCGAAGACGGATTTTTGTGGTGCGAAGTATCTGTTGATTGTGCCAACCAAATCTTCGTATTCTCGGTCTTCGGGAGCCAGCGGTGCACTCAAATTATGCACTAGTCGATAGGCTTCTTCATCGAGCGCGTTTAACAATATCGCTCTTTGCTTATCTTCGCTCTCGATCTCATTCGCGACGAAATAATTGGTTAGACGAGCCTTATATATATTCCAGTCGGTCGTACCACACTGAAATTCACTTAACTGACCGATTACCATGCGGTTTCCATCTCCATCCACTTTCTTCTCTGCCATTTATATCCTCGTCGCCACTGTTACACTCTTTTCTTCTTAATAAAACTCGAAATAACTTATATAATATATTTCTTCATTTAGCAACGTACATTCGGTACTACACGTACAAAACTTAAAATGCGACTCACTCTCGCTGAACTGGTTTTTCTCTTATAACCCTCGAGCGATACCAACAAAACTGGTTTCAATACATTACAAAACTGTTAACCAATCAAATTGGGGAATTCAAATTTGAAAAATTAAATTCTGACTATCCGAAACATAAAATAATACAATCCTAATCTTGGAATTATTACATGTCAAAGTAAAATTATGAGTAATCACAAAAGGTTAAAGATTAATTAGTTGTAAAGTAAGGAAAGTTCAAGCCATTTTTCAATTATTGGAGAAATCTTCAAAAAACTCTCTTCAAAAATTTGTTGAACTCTTATAAATTTTCATCAGATTCGAAATGATTTTCAGCCAACTTATTCCTCATAAATTTTAGTAGAACACAATTTCTGGCAGTTTAATTAAATCAGGGTTAAATATTACTATAAATTCCCAATGAGATTGCTTAGAATTAATTTGCGGTATAAAATGAATTAATAAGCCATTATTAAAATGTGCTACAAACAGAAAAGCTGATCTGTTTATTAATATATTATGAAAATTAATATAATTTTGATAACGTGATATTATCAAAACCATTAAAGAAAGTTGAGGATTGAATTTTTGGGTTATTTGGATTTTTAAATAAAAATTGTATTGTATTACTTCTTTCTGCAACATTTTTTATGGAACGTCCTGTGCGCAAAGGCTCTGTCTAACCAAAACGGTGGTATTTTTATTTAAAAATAAAAATGGTGTCAAATTTCATGTTTTTAGAATTAACATTTAAAATTTTAAATACTTCATTAAAACTTTTAAATTCAGAATATTTCCCTATTTTCGAAAATCTAAGTAATCAAATCAAGTTACCCACGGAACATAAAACTGACCAATGGGAAATAACATTTAAATTTACATTGTTACTCTTGATTTTATTTACGCGAATTAACAAATGATAGACATGTTATTAGGATTATCAATATTAATTCTGAAATTAAGGGGGCACCTGCCCTCCGCCCCTCGTTTTTGAAGGGTTTGTTTTTCCCAGTGAGAACTTGACATACTAAAAAGTACTGCAGCTATCTGCAAACATTTACATAAAAGATAAAGAATTCATCAGATTCGAAATTATTTTCAGCCAACTTATTCCTCATAAATTTTAGTACAACAAAATTTCTGACAGTTTAATTAAATCAGGGTTAAATATTACTATAAATTCCCAATGAGATTGCTTAGAATTCCTCTGGGGTATAAAATGTAATTAATAAGCCGTTATTAAAATGTGCTACAAACAGAAAAGCTGATCTGTTTATTAATATATTATGAAAATTAATATAATTTTGATAACGTGATATTATCAAAACCATTAAAGGAAAAAAAAGTTGAGGATTGAATTTTTGAGTTATTTGGATTTTTAAATAAAAAATGTATTGTATTACTTCTTTCTGTAACATTTTTTATGGAACGTCCTGTGCAAAAGCTCTGTCTTACGAAAGCGCTGGTATTTTTATTTAAAAATAAAAATTGTGTCAAATTTGAAGTTTTTAGAATTCAAATTTAAAATTTTAAATACTTCATT
>JAWQRJ010001267.1:0-16427 GCA_033557515.1 Diorygopyx duplodentatus
TAATGTGATCGAAATAATTTTTTGATATCTCGCACAGATTTTTCATTAAAAAATTATAAATGTTGATTGAAAAATATTAGAACTGATTTCTTAAATTTTAACATGTCTATATTAAAAAATCGATAACAAATTTATGCTGAATATATTATATAATAATATGATGCTCCAATTACTTCATATGGTGTGGAAAGAAGCTTCCACCGATATAAAGCTTTGTTTCAAGATAATCAAAGAAGTTTTACTTTCGATCATTAAAAAAACATTTCCATGCAGTGCAAGCAAATAAAAGTCCAAAGTCGTTTCTTTGACATGGATATCTAAAATTAATATATATTTTTTAAATTAATTAATTAAGTATTACAAATTTTATATTCTAGTTAGCAGCGAGTTATCGCAATTCAATTAACAGAATATAACGTAACAATACTCGTTCTCTTGTTTGGAAAGTACAAGCCAGAATTGTTCAAACAGGCCATATAACAATAATCAATTGTTTGTAAATAATAATATTTATAATATTTTAGGAGAATAATGTAGCAAATTTGAAGATAACGGGGTTATTTAATAAACATAACCTCTCATTTATTTGTTAAGTTATGTACACAAATAGAAGAATCAGTTGCCTTGTATTACTATAATAAACCTAAATACTTTTAATGTGGGACACTTTGGGGGACAGTTTTTAAGGTGGGACAAACTATTCAAATTCATAACTATAGGGAGCTGGCGAGATCTATCGGTGGGGAAGCGAAACATCCTGTCCGAAGGTAGCCGCACATGGTGGCATAAAAGTGTTTTTTTGTGTTTTATCCGCGGGAAATTGATTGAGATAGATGCACGACTTCTAATTTCCCCTTAAAAATTATTAACACACTTATTTTAACTTCTTAAGAAATTAAGCTTCTGAGATTATAAACACAAAATATCGCCTTGTTTCATGCAAATATGCCTTTCCGCACACAATACGAGCAGGTACTCAAATAATCAAAATACTTGAGCACAAAGATACGTCTACATTAAGCCCAAAAAAAGCTGCTACCTGAAGACCTTAAACGGAGATTATCACCCTATTTGTTATTTTTCCCGCCGCTAATCCTCGTATAAATTCATCAAGTGCCCTTTGATGCCACCCAAATGGAGCTTTTTAAGTCACACATTATGAATACATTTATGTAAAGCGATTCTGAATGGCTACAGAGAAATCAGACGTGAACGCAATTTGTACCAGGAATAAAGGAGAGGTTATCTATTGAATGCAACGTAAGTCTTCTTATACATATAGCTAACGTCAACTGCACGAGACTTCAGGGTTATTCAGAATTAAAATCCGTTTGCATCACGTGGAAATTCCACATGATTCCACTTTCTTGTCTCGCCAGTTTCAATGAGCCGAGCGTTGCTGCCCCAGCGACCAAAGTGAATGAATCAACAATTACGATTAAAGAGAAATCCAATTCAACTAATAGATGTGTTGTTATGGGAATTAATTGGTTTAACTCGCCCACATACAGTAATTATCTGATTCAATTAAGTAATTGAGGAATGTAAAGGGTGCTGGCTCGTTTTTGTGTGTTAAATGTCGGTTAAGCCAGTTAAGGTTAAAAAGAGATAAGGACGGTTCTATTCAACTGAAAACTTCAGTGAAGTTGCATCATCAATTCGGATTTAGGCAGAAATATGAACCATCAGAAAGGAATTCAAGAATATTTCAGATTTGATATCGCCCAAAGGTTTCCGTACTTTTAGCAATGTGTCGGCTCTGAACCAGCGTTCAAAATTTCACTTTCACCGTTCATTGTTCGCGACGAAAAATCTCTCATTTTCGCAGCACGATGTCACCGGGAGAAATCGAGTGGTTACGTAAAATCAGGCTAGAAATCCACCTGCTTTTTCCACCAAGAAGGCTTCGACGTATGCAAATTTGGGGAAATTAGTGACAGTATCGGAGTGTGACCTCGTAAAAAACGGAGGTGGACGTCCACTGAGCAGACAACAATGCCTCAGGGGAGCATACTTCATAAATATTTCATTATAATTTCACAGTGAAGAAACAAAACCCGTGTGTTATAATTATTATTTAGGTCATTTAAGACGCTTTTACGCACAAAATTACTTGCGTCGTTTAAATTGTAAAATTAACGGAGTAAAACTGAGAAAAAAAATACGCCCCCGGGTGGGCTCGAACCACCAACCTTTCGGTTAACAGCCGAACGCGCTAACCAATTGCGCCACGGAGGCTCGTGATTCAAAGCCGGCTAGATTACACAAACGGCGGAACAGGGAAAGGACAATGTTCGGACGTTTCATTTTCCCACCGTGCATTTTTCGCGTCGCACGTCGGCAGTCGAACTGTCTGTTACTATTTGGACTGATTCTTTTTCGGAAAACAAACCTTTCTATTTGCATCGTTCCTTTCTGATCGTAGAGGTCACTTTCTACACAGTAGAAGTAGAAAATTTCCGGCTTTTCGTCACTGCCTAATAGGACTATATCCATGGGCAGGAAGGGGAGGGTAGGGACGATTTTTGTTTGTTCACATTTTGCTATTTTTACATATTATAACTTTTACACCATCAAACGCGCCATCTTCCAGAGAATGTTTTTTTTTCACGTAAAATAAAGCATTATACCTAATACGGTTTTCTTTCGTAAACGCTGTTTTCTCTATCTTCTCTAGGATCCGCTAGATGGAGACTCCTCCAATGTATTTAGTATTGTTATTTGCATAATATGTACGAGCGGTTTGTTGTTGTGGGTAATTTCTACATAATCTTGTCTTGTATCTTTATGTATTACATTTCTTTGATAGCTAAGAGGCAAAAACATCTGTATTGCAGTATTTACTCGAATGTCAATCTGGATGTTGGTGCACTTCTTATTAAATCATCTGTTATAAAAAACTTATCAAATTTATTCTGCCCCAGCATATTCTGAATAAAGTATTATTAGATTATTAGATTCACACTTTACTGAATAAAGTGCAAATCTAATAAAGCGTTGTTACACTCTGTCTTCATTAGGAAAGTGCACCTGCAATTGTGTTTGTGTTTAAGTTTAATTGAAAGTAAAAGTGCCATAACTAGCACTTTCTATCCTAGGTGTTTACGTCATGATGCTGTTATGACAACTAGCTTACGTCATAAAGTAAATTAATTACTGCAAATTGAAGTTTAATTTCAAAGTCGGTATTTGGATGTACGCGTTTGGAGTAAATTTTTTTCCAAGGTTCAAAACTACTCTTTGTCAGTTTGGAAATCATTTACTAAACGCTTCCACTAATACCTAACTAATATGAGCCTTTGATGTTCAAAATTGTCGTCCTAAAATCCATTCCCAACTTTCGACGAATTTCCAACATCACCGCAATTCGAAAGTCTGGAAGACAAGCCCGCCAAATGAAATTCCTTCCAGATATGTCCTTCTAAAATTACTGTCCTCCCCTACCCGAGTTATATACGAACTTCTTGCCTGGTAATAAACCAATAAATAACGCGTCTAATAATACTCCTCGTTCAAATAGTGCTTCCTTCCTCGTATAAAATTAGACGCGCGAAGGGGAACCGGCGAGAAAGGAATATAAGCGCGTGCCAGACAGGACTGGTGGGGGACCCGTGAGGAGGAGGAGGAGGAGGAGAAAGGTTAGGAAGCAGGACCCCTGCGACAATATAACGCCGGGCAACCCCTTGCCCTGTAGGGTCCGAACTGGGAGAGAGCGTCTCGGCAGCTTTAGGGGTCGGTTTAAAATGGGTTTTTATCACTTGCCCTCCCTTATTTCCCCCCGCACATCAAAATATGCACCCCTCTCAAAAGGGCAGCGCTTACAAGCTGGTCGGAAGCAATTTTAATCGACGAGATGAATTTTGTTCCCGAAATACAATTATGTGTATTAATATTCGTTTTGCCAATCAGAATTATTGGATAAAGCAGGTTTCAAGAAAGGGGGAAACGAAAATAATTCTCTTAGTCGATTACAGGAGAAAATACCCATTCTCCAATTTATATTTACCTAAACAAGCAGCAAACAACCAATATTTTACTTTCTCTCATAAAGCATTCAGTCCAAAATTTTGATGGTGAGATTTTGACATATCTGGACGAACTATTGTTCAAAAATAAATTTATGGCAGACTTGAACAAATCTTCTTTAGACACCCTGTGAAACATTAATATACTTTTGAAATTCTATCTTCACCTGCTGCTTAACTTCCACCCCCTCCCCAAGGGAGACTGCAAAAAAAAATCTAATTGTCCTCCACGCCAAACCATGTTGATTCCCACGACCTACTCGATTCAACAGTTCGCCGAATGGAGCTGGTGAATTCTCACGATGTAGGTAGCGGAGAGGTTCGAGGAGGAGGGTGGGGTGGGGATGAGAGACGGGCCAGGCCGGAAGGAAACCACCGCAACCCCGATCAGGTCGATCGTTTCATAAAATCGGAGGTCCTTTCTTTTCTTTTTGCTTTTTTTTTTGTTTCTTCCGAGATCGCTTGCGAAGGGGGATTTGTAGAAGGAATTATATTGTTTGGAGTACTCGAGATCGGCGACGTCGTCCCGACATCGGAAATTAAGCTGCTGCGCGGTCTTAATGCGCGATTGAAAAACTGGTACAGTGGTGGAAAATGTCAGTGGGGATAACCCGCGAGTGTTCAAGACATTTTGTTTCTCCAACAGTTTAAATCCGGGGGTAGGCGTGTCGAAAAAGGAAACACGGCTTCTCCGCGCCGTTTAAACATTAGCTCTCCAATTTCTGCGCTAGCTGCGATCGTTAGATTCGAAAACACAAAGCGGTTACTTTCGTTCACCTGGGATGGTCTTATATGGGGACAGGACAGACGGTAAAAACTGGAAAGCATGGGCGTTTTGGCGCCGTGGTTACTTGACTGCATGTGTACCATCGGGCACACAGCAAGAAGACGATCGCGTGGGCGATCTTCGAACAAGTGGGGACTCCAATTAAAGCCAGTTTCTTGGTGTCGGATTATTGTTGCATGCGTTAATAAATTCCGCATTAATAATACACAGGAACGGGAGATTGTTTAGTTGTCAATGAGAAACCTCGAAAATAATATCGTTAAAAACATTTCATTATCATAAAAATATTTTAAATATTTATTTTACAACGAAAATTATAATTTTTGAACTCTTCTAAATTCGAGAAAATTAAACTAAATAATTATTATTCAATAAACCCTGATAGACGAGGTACAAAAATTAAATTACGTTTCTTATAATAGGGTATCTAATCTTTGTTTAAACCTCATAATATTTATATTTATCAAAATTTATAATTTCACTTAAAAAATTATTATTAGGATTAATTATTACAATTTAATCAAATTAGATTTTATTAAAATCTTCAACTCAACCTACAATAAGCATATATCTATTGAAATTAAAATTTAATAATTCTCATATAAATTTTGTTTTTATTTGAAATGTACAGTTTCTTTTATTAGAGACTGAATGCTTCTTTCAAGATCATACTCGGATATCCCAATCCATCCATCCACATTTTATATGAAGTTACACTAGTTTTCCCTTCAGTTTCATTAACTTTTATAATTAGCTTTTCTATTTTTCATTACTTACTTTCTATTTTGAGAATTTTGAATTCCAAAATTATTGTAACTTTGAATAGTGATAAAATAAAAATTTGCAAAAATGCATGTGATAGTTTGCAGTGATAGAAACTGTATTTGTTTGTTTGTAGATTCGAAGAACAATGCAGCAGTTAACACTATGACATACTTAGAACAAATGAATTAACGTCTAACGGTTCGGTCGGCTTTTATCGGGGCTGCCAGGTTTTTAGAATTTAATGTAGCCATATTTGTGACATGAAGTAGCCACTTGTTGCCAACTGTTGATACTAAAGTTACTATCAATTTATTTATTGAGAATTTCCACTGTAGTAGTGGATTTAAACATATTTTAGGGCTTAAAGAGTGGAGATTATGGAAATATATGGAAACGTTATCCGGGAACCTTTGAAGAAGTTCTCCTAATAAGGATTTGATAAAAAATGTAGCCGTAATTTGTATATTTGCTAAGGTATCATCCTGTAATTTTAAATTGTTAGCAGTTTGAAAATACTCAATGCCAAAATCCACATCTTTGTGGTATGAACACACAAAGCACAAAAACTATTGAACAATTATAAATTATAATTGTTCAATAGTTTTTATACTTTGTGTAGCCATTTGACATAACCCAATCCAATCCAATCCAACCCAATCTAATCCAACCCAATCTATGTCAACCCAATCTAATCCAACCCAATCTATGCAAACCCAATCTAATCCAACCCAATCGATGCCAACCCAATCGATGCCAACCCAATCGATGCCAACCCAATCTAATTCAACCCAATCTAAGCCAACCCAATCTAATCCAACCCAATCCAACCTAATCCAATCCAACCCAACCTAATCCAACCCAAGTGAACTAAGTTCCCAGTAGTATTTGTACAATAGTTTGTGCAATAGTTTTGTACTCAAATATAACCCAACCCAATCTCTTCCAATCCAATCTAATCCAACCCAATATATTCTAACCCAATCTAAGCCAACCCAATCTAATCCAATCTAAGTGAACTAAGTTCCTAGTAGTATTTATGGTTTTGAAACTAGCTGTAATGTTATAATTGTGCAATAGGTTTTGTACTCAAATCTAATTATAACATTACAGCTAGTTCCAAACCACAAATATTACTAGTAACTTACTTCACTTGTGTTGGATTAGATTGGATTGGATTGGATTAGATTGGGTTAGATTAGATTGGGTTGAATTAGATTTCAGTACAAAAACTATTGCACAATTATAGCATTACATTATTATTATAACATTACAGTTAATTTCAAATTTATAACTTTATAGTTTATAATATTACAGCTAGTTCCAAACCATAAACACTACTAGTAACTTAGTTCACTTGGGTTGGATTGGATTGGGTTAGATTGGGTTGGATTAGATTGGGTTGGATTGGAGTCGATTGGGTTGGTTTATATTGGGTTGGATTAGATTGGGTTGGTTTAGATTGGGTTGGTTTAGATTGGATTGGTTTAGATTGGGTTGGATTAGATTGGGTTGGTTTAGATTGGCTTGGTTTAGATTGGGTTGGTTTAGATTGGCTTGGATTAGATTGGGTTGGATTGGAGTCGATTGGGTTGACTTAGATTGGATTGGATTAGATTGGGTTGGGTTGGGTTGGGTTAGTTCGTTTAGCCCTTCTTGTACAAAAACAAGCTTCATGATCTTCTTAGCTAAAAAAGAAAATCAAGTTTTTAATTTCGTCGATTGCGTCTGCAATATCAATTAGAGCAAAAATTTTTTAAAACTAATATTCACACTATTTATTTCAAATGTTATTGGTTTAATTATTTTTAAATATAAATAATTATTAGGATCTTGAAACATCTCATTTAATAGTCTTGCTGAATAACGTTTTTATTTTTTTATCACAACATTGAAGTGCAACTTCAATTCTTCGTATTGTTCTAATATAACATTAATTTACATGATACCTACATAGCCATCTTGTTTCTGATAATTACAAAATTAAGGCGTTTCTTGTCTACCCCGTTAAGTATAGTAAATAATCTATTATATTGAATACGCCTTAAAGCAGCTTTTTTCAACTGATTTCGAGTCACGAACTAAAAAATTTTTTTTGCGGCCTAGGTATAAATAAACTAATTTTAGTTAATCAATGTGTTTAGCGCTCCTTGAATGTAAAATAAATTGGAATAGATTAATTTGTTCCAAAGGGGCCATCCATAAATTACGTCACACGAATTTCATTATTTTTTTAGGTTCATGTTGGAGATACACTTTCATAGATTTTGATTTATGAAAATTTTCATACAAAACTGTAAATAATTTTTTTTTATAATTATGTACAAAGATCCTGCATTAAAACAGTATTTTTTTCTGAATTCCCCATGGAAAGAACTACACGTGTAGCAGCCGAGAAAATTCTCTAGTTCAAAGCATACCCATAAATTATTTTATATATTGAAAAATATCCAATTTTACAATGTTCAGGAATGTCCTCTTCCTGTAATTATTACCCCGGTTTTAAATATTGACTGCTTTGAAACAAAATTTCATGTTCATGGTGTGGTATAGTACACTATTATTTCCAACGCTGGCGTTGGAAATATTGGAATGAATAGAATGAAGAATTCCATTGAAATAATAGAAACTACGATAACTAAAAATTACAATACTTGAACACACTAAAATTCCAGAATATAGTTTTCCCATTTTCTCCATGTAATATGATTAATCAAATCAATGAATAAAGCTCAATTTCACTTATTATAGAGAAATGTATAAGCGTTAAATTACGAGCTTTAGTATGAAGTATATCTGTCCACTTTATCCCCTAACTATAGTTGTTACTAATTTTGTTCTAACAGTTTCACCAGAATTTTGTACAGAAGACGTGCTTAGTTTTTTTAGACAAACCAAAAAAGGGAACCACCTTTTTTTGAACCCCCTTTGTCTTTTAAATTATTGTCTATTACCTATTTTTTCTAAAAAGTTTTCATTACAACAGCAAAATATCCTGTGTTTAATGCTATAATTGATGCAAAATGTATCACAGTATCGTTCATCAATTTAATGAATAAACGTAGTACTAACTTAGTTAAGCTAGAGTAGTCAATAGGTTCATTACAGCCCTACGAAAGTACGAACGTAGCAAACTTGGTTACTTGTCTGTGACTGGTGGTATCGTCGTACAGTCTTAAAATCTGGAACCCATGCAGATCGAAAAATTATTAAATACTGGCCAGTGTTTCTTGTAGCCACAAAACCGTTTTATCGCAGCCACAATTTGTCGCCAATCGCCAAATCAAAATATTGGCCGCCAAAAGTTTTTAAAAGTTTGGCGATAAATCGCCACACCTGGCAACCCTGTCTCCAGCTCCGGTAAGCGCCTTATATAACGATCGGTGAGCTGGAGTGGTGGACGACCACTCCAGCGCGTCGGCAGCGCGCGCCCAGCCTCGCTTCGCCCGGTCGGAGTAGGTCCGAAGGCCGCGCGTCTCGACACTGGTTCTGGAGTCGGCGGTAATTCAAAATTTCAACTTTTGCCGCGTAATGAAAAATCACTTCGT
The DNA here is from genome assembly GCA_033557515.1 of Diorygopyx duplodentatus. Taxonomy (NCBI): domain Eukaryota; kingdom Metazoa; phylum Arthropoda; class Insecta; order Coleoptera; family Scarabaeidae; genus Diorygopyx; species Diorygopyx duplodentatus. The sequence continues at coordinate 9,123 of JAWQRJ010001267.1, forward strand.
TACAATACTCAAGATGAGTAATCAGGATGTCAGATTATGGACAGGACTACTATGGACAGGACACTGCCTCCTCAATAACCTCTACAGGCTGGGGCTAGCAACAGCACCAACGCGTAGGGGATGTGGCGAAGAGGAAGAGACCTCGATCCACGTGATGGGCTAGTGTGAGACATTTGTGCGCAGTAAGAAAAACCTTCTGGGGGCGGAGAAACTGACCTTAGAACCGTTAAAAACAGCCCAACCAAGGAAAATTCTGGACTTTAAACCCCGCACCAATCACCCTAGCTGTCGCGGTATGTGTACAAGTTTGTATGCCTGGTAGTTACGCAACCAGGCGTTATAACCCGTTGTACTTGGTTGCTTATTTGGCAAATATTACTACACGCTCAACTGACAATCTACACGTACTACATCACAGTCCATGCTACGAAGGCTTATGGGGATGACGCACTATGTGCAGATCTAGAATCATTGGGTAGTTACAAGCTCTAGCCCTGTTACAAGATAGTTTTCTTAAAGATTAGATCTCCTGGTTTATAATTTTCCGCTCCTAATTCCTTTTTTCTGAATTCTTTGACACATCTTCGCATGCCAGATTTTCGATGTTGTATTATCTTTCGATGTTGGATATCTTCTTCATCCAACAATCTTCAGCTTGTAACATCGTGAAGTCACATCTAACCTGCTCCATATTTAATAGGAGCAGTAAATCATTATTAATCTGTTGTCATAATCATTTTTAAGGCAGCACGAAGATTATTCACCCAAACGACAACCACCATAGAGCACAAGGACATCGCGGAGCCAGACTTGTCCTGGTTCGTGTTCCCGAAAAGTATAATCCACCCGAGAAACATAGACTTCATGCACGGCTGGCAGAACATGAACGTGCTAAGATACTTCATGATGCGACGGACGCTTATGCCCTACGGTCAGTTCCTGTGCTACTGGGAACTTAGCAGGGCGATCTTCGCATTTATCTCGGCCATGTTGCATCCGACAATGCACATCTATCAGTGCTACATGCCGGAGATCCGATGGATTGCTCTGTCACTCGATATTTTGGCTGCCGTTGACATGTGTGTATGATTTAAAACCTTAATCATGGTTTTTGTTGATACACTTCAAAATAGTAGTATGCAGTAAAAACTATACTCTTAAATTTTCTCTTCAGGTACATTCGAATGCATGTTTGTTATTACAATAAACAAGGGATCTTGGTGACACATCCTCGTATGACAGCCATTAACTATTTCACAAGCAGTTTCCTCTTGGATTTGTTAGCCATGCTGCCTACCGATTACGCCATATACGTCATCGAGAGCAAAGACGTCATGAGATTTAACACGGTCCAAGCGTTTGTCAGATTGAACAGAGTGCTGCAAATATACAGATTACCGGATGGCTTTAGTATTTTCTTAAGGGACATATTCGACTTAGGGGGCGTATTTTTGTAAAATAGCAACGATAATCGCCCACGAGCCCACGGTTCATTTAATATTTTTTAGAATCGCTATAAAGTATCTACTTTTAACGTTCGTCATTTTAAACACGCTGGCTATTGTGATCATCAACTCTTCGATACAAATTCACGATCTCCCCGGGGGAAAGAAAAACATCCTGCCAATACCTGACACTTGGATCTCATCATCTGAGGGAGCATGTAAGTAAACATTCCATTTTTGAATGCCTCTTTGGAACCCTTTTCTCTTCCAGTTACCTTCGATAACGTTCAACCGATCAACACGTACTTGATCGCTTTCTACTGGGTCACCACCACTGCTCAACAGCTGTCCTTTGGAAATGTGATACCGCACAACGACCAAGAGGTAGTTTTCGTCATCTTCATAATAGTCATCGGCTACATGTGGTTCACTTTCGTTATCGTGATCATCTCGAACAACAAGGCTACCATTAACGAGCACCTGACTTTGTATCAGAACCACATGAAGCACTTGATCAGTTTCATGAAGCAGGAGAAGATCCCGAAGCACTTGCAAACGTGAGTGGTTTCTTAATTTAGTTTGCACCATTAAGCGAAAACGTTCTTTGTTAATTGTAGATTGGCCATAGATCACTTCGAACACATCTGGAAAAGGACGCAAGGCATGAAAGTCAACACAATCCTCTACACCTGCCACTTGGCTCTGAGGAAGGACTGCGCCCTGTTCCTGTACGGAGAAACGTTCACGTTGGTTCCGGTGTTCACGGATATGAAATCCTCCTTCTACAGGACACTGGGGACGAACGTAAGCATGTACTATTTCCTAAAAGGACACTCCATTATCAATTTGAACGACACCGTGAAAAATATCTACATAGTGCATAAGGGTTATGTGGATGTGATTGGGCCTGATGGGAAACACCTGGAAAGGTTGACCAGAGGCTGGTAAGTCATCAGTATTTGCATCTCTACAAATACGTAATCGCGAATTATATTTCAGCGTTTTCGGAAATCTAGATGACATCCTGAGTACAAGAAGCATGGTTACCATAATCAGCGGTTCTAACGCTGATTTACTGACACTCCAAAGCCTGAGATTTTACAAGCTACTAAGCGATTATCCGGTCGTCAAAAACAGAATAAATAGACACATGCTTTTGAATAATCTGGTAAAAAAAACACTTTGAAATAAAGTCACCATTTCAAAAAAAAACACTTTTTTCCAGTCTTATATTAGTGACAAGAAAGTATCATACCATATAACAAAGTATAGTGGCATCGACGTTGTTGAAAAGAAGAGTGAAACTTCACACAAGCACAGGATTGCGCAGAAAATTCTAACAGGAAGGTGGACCCAAAACGTATTCCTGATCGCCTCTTTGTCGTCATACATCATCATTTCCTACCAGATGGCGTTCCAGGATTATAACATAATTCTTTTCACCATAGCTTATTTTCTGGACGCCTGTCACATTTTAAAAATGTATATAGGGTTTAAGGCTCCTTACCAAAATAAGGTTGGTGATTTGATAACAGACCAAAAGTTGATAAGGGAAAGGTATTATTACTTATTATTTCAACCGTATTTTCTTCTAATTTATACTTTAAACATTAAAAACTAATTCAATTCTAATTTCTAATTAGGTACTTAAAGTTTAGCAGATTCTATTTGGAACTGGCAGCAGTGCTACCAATAGAACTATTCAGTTTAATTTCATCAACTGACAGACTGAATATAATCTGCATCCTACGGATGAATAGATCTCTGAGATTGGTAATATGACCAACGATTTTGAAGGTTTGTACCCAATGTAATTGTTTGAATATTTTCTAGTGGAATATCTTCCATTACTTCAACGTTAGCTACAACTTCTTAAACATAAACGTCTTGGGCATTAAAATGGCTTCCATTGCTATCAACATGATATTGTTAACTCACACGGAGGCCTGCTTGTTAATTATGCTAGGGACTAGAATTGATGACATCAAAATGGGATGGATATACAACGACAGTAATATATTTTTTTAATATTTAAAGATTACATATACCTAGACGTAGGAAAACATATAACTTATAACTGAGTTACTTTTTACGATATAGCAAATTCTTCAGTATTACTTAGTACGATCCAAACTTCTAACAGACACCAACAAAATAAACACAAACTTTGTTGAAATTTTGTTACGCCGTCTAATCAAAGGTGTATGTGGTTGACAAATCACTGAAAATTACTGCAACCATTTTTTTTGGTTCTTCCTTAGATGAAGTTTGCGCGTGCTTGGAACTTTACCTGTGTTCTCTATACTTCGCCGTGTCCTTTACCTCATTTGCCGGATACATGAACATGCGACCAAGAAACTTTGCTGAAGTTGTAACCACAATATTCTTGACAATAACCAACAAGCTAATTATAGCAATGATAATTGGAAACATGTCAGCCATAGCACAGAGCTACGTATCCACGTTGACAGACTACGATTATGGAAGGAGGAAAATGGAACTTTACTTAAAACACAGCGTACTATCTACTCCCTTGTTCAAGATGATCATGAAATATACTTATCTACTGTGGGCGCGGAACGAAGGCTCGCAGATTCCCGTCTTTATGACGTTGGCACCGAGCTATCTAAAAAGTCACATCAAATGGGCTGCGTATGGTTATCACATAAAAGAAGTAAAACGTGTCAAAAAAAAACTTGGTGTAGACTTTGAAATGGACCCCGATTTCAAAGCCCGCTGAACAGACTTTTTTCCATCACTTGCCATACTAAAACAACTTGTTTTCCAGAATTTGGTGTTCATGCAATGTCACCAGCACTTCCTGGCCATTCTATGCAAAAAATTGAAGGTTCACATGTACTTCACCGATGACATCATATGCCAGATAGGTGACGTCAACGGTACCATGTACTTTATCCATCGTGGAAGTGTTGAAGCTTTTTACGTCACGGCTACAGAAGAGACGCATGTCGACAGTTTGATAGCGAAAGACTGTTTTGGAATGGTAAATAATCACACGTATTTGCGTAATAGAGTAGGTAGATTTTCGAATATTGTTGATATATATTTTGTATATTGTTATAAGATATCGTCCACATACTTTTTGCACATTATTATATTATTGCCATGTATTATTGCCCTGCGAAGCAATTTACTTAGGAGAAACAGGAACAGGTATAAAGCAAATAATTAGAGAACACTAACAGAACATAAACCTGGCATTCGGAAGAAACTTCCTGACGTGTAGCCATAATATCAGCCCTAACAAAAATAGTAAATTATTCACCATAAAAATACTCGAGCTTTTAGAAGCACACGAAGTAGACAAAACCAAAAACATAAAAGATATAGAATGTCTGAATGAGTAGCTCAGTTCTACCACCTTACTCCAACATCTGTTATAATTGCTTTATAACAGATATTTCTTTTTCTAAGATTTTGTTGGCTCAGTGGTAGAGTAAGCGATATGTGTATTAATGACTTATATGCTGCTAATTTGTGTAGTTTGTGGTGGTAAGAATCGTTAGGGATTGTAATATCTGGTCGTGTCGGTTTCCTGTAGATAGAAAATTCAAATTTGTTTTGTACGTCAATTATCTTTAAATCCAAAAAGTTAATAGGTCAGTTTTGTTCAGTTTCTAATGTGAACTGAACAAAACTGTTTAACAATCTATACCCCAACAAAGTTGGGGTATAGATTGTCGTTACTGTCTAAAGAACAATCAAAACTTGCTGAAATGTCATCAACGTAACGAAACCAAAATGCAATCTTTTGGGAAAGATCTAAATCCATAAAGTTATCCATAAAACTGTTTGCATCGGTAAACAATCTTTTTGTAAATAATTTTTTTTATTCAATGTGAAATAATTTTGAATGACAGAAAGTTTAAATAATTAATTAATGCTATTCGTCGATTTCTTCGATTGTGTCAAATGTTGAGTTTTGTGAACGTTGTTGATTTTCTAAAATTTGTCAATTTTCTCGACTTTGACAATTTTGTTGGTTTTATAGATTTTTACAACTTTATCGATTTTGTTGACTTTAAGACAATTTTGATTTTTTTGTTAAAATTTTATCACTGTTGTTTTCTCGATTTTGTAGGTTTGTTCGATTTTGTAGAATTTGGAAATTTTGGCCTTTTGTTAATTCTCTTAACAATTTTATTTTTTGTATGAATGGTAAATTTTGTGGATTTTGACTATTTTGTCTGTCTTGTTTGATTTTAACACTTTTGTCGATTGTGTGGATATTATTGTCGATGTTATGGATTTCATTGCTTTTGCCTTTTTTGTTAGATTTTATAGGTTGCACAGTTTTTTTGTTCTTGTCGTTTGCCAAATTTTCAGTTTTGTCGTATTTGGAAAATTCGCTGTTTTAGCATTTTTGTTGATTGTAGAATTAATATATTTCGCAAATTTTGCTGTTTTTCTACTTTATCGGAACTGTCGAATTTAATGATTTCGTGGATTTAGCCTATTTTCGATTTTTTGTAATCGTCAATTTCGTTGTTTTTTCGTCATTCAACACAATTCATTTTGCTCTTTTTGTCGTATTTGTCCATTTTGTTTACTTTGTGGATTTTGATAATCATCGACTAATTTACATATTTAAATTCGATAGAATCAAAATTACAATTGCCGATATTGATTGATATGTTTTTCCAAAAAAAATGTATCGCCTACTAGATATCCTGAAAAAACTGAAAATTGTCATTTTCTTCAAAAGCGAATATTTTCCGTATTATCTATCGTTTCAAAAAATTTCGAGCGAAAAAGTTGTATTTTTTTTCCAGTTTCCAGATATGATCCAAAGTTGTATTTTTTTTAAATGGAAACCATAGGTGATTTTGGCATTATTAAATTACTTGATTTTTCCCTTTCCAACGATACAAGATTCGAGGTATTTACCTTTCATAGTTTAGGAAATATGAAGAAAAATCATATTACAAACAGATTTTAATCCACATCACACTATAAATGATTCAAACAAAAGATCACATATCTGTCAATAATATTTTAAAGAAAAATAAAGTTCACCCCTACAAACCAATGATATACAAAGAAATGAAGGAAACTGATTATGAAAGGCAAGTTACATTTTGCAGCTGGTATCTCGATCAAATTGCAAACGATTTGACGTTTCCTAATAAAATTCTTTGGAGTGATGAAAGTCGATTTACATCAACGGCATTGACAATCGGAATAATTACCATTATTGGAATAATGAAAATCAGAAAATAGTTTGACAGTCACGTTTTGGGAAACCGTTTAGTAGGTCCGTTTATTTTTAACGAAACACTTAACTCAAACAGATATCCCGAACTGCTGCAACAGCAAATTGAAAATGCATTGGATGATCTACCAATTCAACAGGAGAGAAATATTTTCTTTCAGCAGGACGGCGCGCCGGCACATAATTCAAGAATTGTTGCTGAATATTTTGCAACAAAATGTGGAAACGGTGGATTGCAACTAACGGTCCCATATGATGGCCAGCGAGATCTCCGGATTTGCCCCCACTAGACTTTTTCCTGTGGGGTCATATAAAGAATGTGATATACGGGAATGAGTTATAATAGTATTCATGATTTGCAACAAAGTGTCATACAGGCTTTTAACTCCGTTAGTGTTCGTCAATTAATGAACTGTAGAAAAAGTGTCGAAAAGCGTGTTACCAAATGTTTAGAAGTAAATGGCCGCCATATTGAACATCTTTTGTAGGAAAATGTTTCTTTATTGTTATCGTGTTTATTTTTACAATGTTTGTTGTTACCATGTTTATTGTTATTATGTTTAGTGTTATTATGTTTATTGTTATCATGTTTACTGTTACCATAATCGCTGTTACCATGTTTATTGC
>JAWQRJ010001268.1:0-16425 GCA_033557515.1 Diorygopyx duplodentatus
ATACTGACCGTCATTAATTGTGGTGGATGTGTCGAAGTTTAACACAGTCTCGTCTTCAATGTGAATATTATAATCCTCCATACTTTCCATTAAAATTTGTTGTATTCTTTCCTTCAATCTCACTTCTGCTTCTTTCACTGGTGTATCGGGAATATTCAAAAAATTAAAAAAGTTTAATAGCAAGGTTAGAACGTTAAGTGGATTGATTTGAACCATTTTTTTCTGTCTGTTGCTTTGAAACACCAATCTACCAAGTAGCCGCCACATTTATACTAGACGGACGGTTTAAATTTAACATGGATTGCAAAACGGGGAATTCATACCAAACCTTTTTTAGAAGTGACTGAAATAACCTTCGACTTTTAATCTAACCATTACTTTCAGTTGCTTCTAAAAAAGGTTTGTTTGGTATGAATTCCCCGTTCTGCAATCCATGTTAAATTTAAACTTTAAATTTTTCGTTTTCGAGTTTAACAGTTTCGTTTTCGAGATATTAGTGAAAATATACTTTCTACCCCCAATTTCTATACTCCTTACAAAACCCCTTAAAGGTTTTTACTTGACGTATAAAGAAAACGCCATGTTAAATTTCATCAAAATCGGCTGTAACATCCGCGAAAAATGAATTTTTAAAAGAATAGTTAACCCCAACCACCCCTAAATGTCGTAAATGCCTTATTTTACCACAAAACATCTTATTGTGTGACTAATTTACAGTTTTTCTTCAAAGTATTTTCTCAGTGCCTAACAGTTTTATCATTTTATTCTTACGGAAGGAGGGTACATAATATCCCCCGTAACTTCGCTGGGGGTAGGAAAAAACACGTAACTAATATTTTTAAATGTATTGTATGTATACTTAACGCCGTCAAAATCGATGCAGTCGTTTTTAAATTATTCCAAAAAACTAGGGGTAGTTTACTCCTTTTAACCTGCTACTATATGTGTGATATATCAAAAGAAAGGTCTTCAAAAATGAAAATCAGTTTGCATTTACAACATTTCGATAACAGTTTTCGTTTTTAAAATGCAAGGGAATAAAAAAAAATTCCCTCAATTTGCAACCCTTATTATTCGCCCCAGGGGCTTTTAGGGCACGTATAAAAACATACGTAAACCTTATTTTTATCTATTCTATCGTTGTACTAAATTGCATTGAAATCGGTGGGACACTTCCCTTGTTAGTGACAGAAAAACACAGTGTTTTCTTATCATTAATTTTGAAAATCATATTTAGTACAATCGCTTATTAGGTAATTATGGACTGTTTATTGGTAGTGAACCTTTCCAATTCACCAGTTGTGGCTTAAAAAAATAAAAGCCCCAGGATATAAGCTAAAAAAATTATAATTTTTTAACCTTTATGCATAAGAGATGTAGAGAAAACGCTGGATGAAAAGAAAGTTGTACTTTCCATCCATTCACTTAAGAATCTTCATACTTTATAGTAAGTTCATAAATATATTCACATAACTTACTTGTTAAAGGAACCTCTAAGTCAATCGTTATATCAAAATCATGAGCAGAAAACAAATCATCTTGAGAAACTTGCGCTGGCGCTGAAGCCCTTTGTTCAATTTTCTCTCTCGGCTCTTCTGACCGCCGCACTTGTAGAGCAGGCACAGATTCCTCTTCTGCAGACGCTTTGAAATTCATTCTGGGCTTTGTGGAACGCCTAGTAAATGGATCGTCGATCTGAAACCAATTAAATTTATTTTCGAACCCTACAAGCATAAATAACACAACTGATAGATAACGGGAGACAACATATAACAGACAAACCTTCTTCCCTTTGTTTGCTCTCTTCTCCTCTAAGATTGCCTTTTCGGCCTCCTCCACATTCCTCTTTCTGTTTCTATCGTTAATATATGAAATACTGGAAATTGTAGACGTTCTCACTTTATCTAACTCGGAAGCCCTGTCCTCCAATTCCCCAATTTTCTTGTTCAAATCGCGTACTATTTCTTCATCGCCCCTGCATAAAGCAGAATCTCTGTCCTTCATTAACTGCGTCTTTTTCATGGCATAGTTGTATGTCTTTTGTTTGAACCTATCTTTCTCCTTAAGCTGAAAACCATCTTTGACAATTACACGAATGTTAAAAAAATAAATACACATACGATACGGTCAATATCTTTCTCGTTAAATTCATAATTTAAAGCTTCCTTGATATCCAATTGTTTCTGTTTAATATTTTCTAAAGTAGGCATTGGATTGGCGGCTTCTGCAGTCGCTTCAATCCACTTCTGGTATTCGCCCTCGGTAAATTCCTGATTGGAAACGAATTCTAACCGAAAAACGCGCTCTTGTGTTCCGTGGCGCACCCTAACACCCTAAGTAAGAACCAAATGAAAAACCTTACATTTCACAGTCCTCATTTGCAATTTTTTTACTTTATTTGTTCTAGTATTTCCTAAATTGTAGACCTTCGCAGTCTCATAGACTCCTATGATTTCGACAGCCCTATAAACGGGCATGTTGTGATGTTGGCCGATGCCGATTTTAGTGAAACACCCTTTCACAATGCGATCGAAAAAAGGCAAATGGACAAACCGCTCCAACTTGTGCCTCGACAGTCTTATGGAATTCAGTTCAATTCTACTTGGGATGTACGTGGGTTTCTTCTCTTCTTCCTCTTCATTGTCACTGGAGCTCGAGCTTGACGAAGATCTAGATCTGACAGAAGCTGCTTTTGATGGAGCCGGCGAACTCCTGCCACCTAAGGGTAGTGACAATATTTCTAATCTACAGAGTGTTTCCAAAATGCACAACAATGTTGTAAAGATGCTCAGAATAAGAACAAAGCTTTATGGGGTTTTTCAATGTGGTTTCATTTGAAGAAAACACAAATTGGCTTGGGTTTTGTAGAAAACTTACTATACAGGTGAGTTATTTTGCATGTAGAGTACTTTTTTTGGTTTAATTTGACTATTCTGGAACTTTTTAAAACACATTAGATTTTTCCCCTGTCATACATGAATTTTAAAAATATATAATTCCACATTACCTTCACTCTCGCTATCATCTGAATAGATGTCAGACGCCTTCAGTTTAATCGAGTTTTTGTTCGAGCTAAGATCAGCTTCCTCTTCATCTTTCTTCTTTTGCTCCTCACGTCTAGCAATTTCCTGTTCCTCCTTACGTTTCTGCCCCTCTCTCTTAGCTTTCAACTCCGCCATTGCATTTACCCTTTTGTCAACTTTCCCTCTATTCTCCTCGATATTCTTCTTCCTCTCCTTGCTGCGTTCTTTGTGATCAATGGAACTGTAGTCGGATTGAAACGATTTGTCGTTATCTTGATCCCTTTCTTTGAGTTTCTCCTTGTCCTTGGGTTTCTTTTCTGGTTTTTCCTTTGCTCGTTCTGCTTTCTTGGCTTGCCTCAGTTTCTTCTCAATTTCAAACCTTTTTCATGATTAGCATTAATTCGAATTGACTTTATTATTAATGAACTACTAATAATACCTACCTGGTTTTCATAAGTTCTCTTTGCTCGATACGCTTGAAAATTTCTGTTTCTCGTTCTTTTTCCGTTAAGCTAGCTAACCTCGCACGATCTTCTTCGTCTCCCATGAGTTGGTCGTCGTAGCCATCGTTAAATTCTTCTTCTGACGAATCCGACGAGTCAGATACTTCCCCTTCTTCCGGTTCAGAATTCTCTTTATCAGATTTCTTTTTCTCTTCTTCTTCCTCCTCCTCCTCAGATGATGTGGAATCTTTCTTGGAACGTTTTGTAGCTTTGGGGGTTTCATCCTCACTATCGGAATCTGAGTTTGAAATGGAACCATTGCTTCTAGGAGATTTCTTTTTCGTTTTCTTCTTTGCTAAATTTAGAAAGGCCTGTAACAAAAAGTAACGTTTTAGATATTTTAAAAATAGCAATTGTGTGCATACAATGCCTCCATCTTTACTTACTATTATTTGAAACTAAGTTCATACAAAAACAAGTATGTAATGTAATAATAATTTAATTTTACTACTAGCAGAATTTCATGCTTTCCTATGTTTTAAATATCCTGTATATCAAGGTGTTGCTTAGGACATCTACAAATATGTTTTAAGGATTACTTTTCCCTAAATATACAAATTAGAAAGCTCATCAGTAAATTTACATCCATCCAGGAATACTAGGATGTAACTCTTAGTAAGTTCAAAAATGTAACTTACTCAAAAATACAGATACCAAACCTAATTCTAAGAAAGAAAATGCAGTCCATGAAAATTTAACAGACAGGTTTCTCGCAATAGTCATAAACGTAAGACATACCAGTTATGGAACTGTTACCTGTATTTCTTAGGATAGCACTGCTATCTGCATATCTTATGAATGCCGCCAATGTATTTTCAAAGCTACAGCAGTGAGTATTTTCAGTAGAGAATTAGAACTCTAAAAAAATTACAGTAAAATTTTGGTATCCGCATCATCGATAATCCTAATTCAATTTACATAACATTACACACTCAATAGTCCGCTTTAATTACAAATCGATAATCCGAATTGATGACTGTTTACGTATATAATATCATAGAAACATGAAATACATAAACACTGTGCAGTGCGCATATATAAATTAACATGTTTCCAGCGAGTCGAGTTGCATTTAAATTCTTTGATTAAGCTGACGATAATCTCTGCTGTTTCCATGCTAATTTGAGTTCAGTTGAATCTGACAGCTGTACAGTTTTATTTATACATTTTGTTTGGCGGATAGAACTCAAATCAATCAATTTTGTCGAGTTCAAATAGATTTAATGAAAATGTCAGTTTCTTAAACATTAAACTCTATACCATATAGATCAGTTAGTGAACAACAGTGTTGAGTTGCGCAACTAACAAGGGGTCACAAAACATTAAGTTCAGATTCGAAGACAATTCGGTTTCGTTTAACCTGAAGAAACCACGAAATGTTTCCTCATCACTATTTAAATGTTTTGCTTTGATACCCTTCCTGGTTTCTACATTTGTATAATTCTTTTGCAATTTTTCTTAGTTTGCATTTTTGGAAATGATGGAACCTCTTTATCTCCTGGGATTGTGAATAAGAGAACCTGTAGATCTGCTGCTCTGCTAATTATAAGGGTACATGTCTTCAGGTGCCAAGTTCTAACTCACTGAAAGGACCTATTATTCTGTATATTCTGTGAGAAATCAGACTTTTTAATAGCTAAAATCTGCAAAAAGCCATGTTACATTTTCTCTCTAACTTATGTAAACAATGTATTACATTAGTACCATATTAATAGAAAAAATTGTGTTGTAAAATTGGCTCGTTTTCTCTTTCCTCACATAATCCTGTATCTGATACATGCATATACAGGTGTCTACTATAGACCGTCGAGTAGAAATATATGGGGAACGCATAAAGCTAGAAGTCTGAAAATTTGGATTTGAATATGATAGAAAGACAACTAAAAGTTAAAAATATTTTCAACAAGCTGGCGGTTCCGGTTATACCGGAAGTTGACAACAGCTTCGTTAATTTTGATTTTAATTTAACAACTTTCGTAATACATTAGCCAGGCCTAAATTTAATCATTTTAGAGATATTGAATTTTTTCGCAAAAATTATGCAGCCACAGAAACATTTTGAAAAGTCAAATTTTCATAATTAGACTTATGCAATATGTTCATACTTCATTAACCATTAGTTAAGACAACGAACTTTTCAGATATACACCCGGCAGGACATTGAATTTTGAAATGAGAAAACTTTAAATGACAAAGAGTGACTGCTTTAAATGGCACCTGCCAAATATTTTTATCTTATCGAATGTAGAATTAAAATCCTCGTTAAACGGTATTGGGTTTCCCTATACCTAAAATGTGCCCTTTTCCAATTATTTAAGGGTTTTCGAGCTCTTGTTGCAAAGGCCATCCTTTAACAATACATTAATTTGTTGTAAATTGGGTTGCCTACAAATTAGTTATATTTTGACATTTATGTGACTTAGGTTGGTTGATTTTATATATAGGGTGAAATGCAGGTATCATTTGGAAATCGAGTTATCAAGATATTTCACATGTTTAGTTCTAAAAGGGCAACGAATAATTAGTCCAATGTTGATATTATGAATTTATTTAGTATTCATGGTCCATGTCATCAAATAGTAAGTAGAACGTGCAGGACATTTAACGAAAAATATTCGAATTTGCCGCCGCTTAATAAAACAAAATTCAGAAGGTTACAACCCAATTTTATAAGTCATGGGAAAGCAGCCGGAGCATATGCAAACTATGCAACAACATTTTGAAAAATTGAAATTTCATAATTAGACTTATGCGATAATATCCATACTTCATTAACCACCAGTTAAGACATTGAACTTTTCAGAAATATACCCGGCGGGACATTGTCAAATACATTCTGCACAAAATAATGTAATTATTGTTTTAGCTTGTTTTTATGGTAATCTAAGACATAAATAACTAAAGAAAATGTTATGATATTACGATGCATTTCGAATCTGAATCGGATCTAATGCATCAAAAGGTCTTCTCGGATGTTCACCGGGGTAGAATACACAGTGTTTTTGATGTAACCCCATAGATAAAATCCATCAGAGTGAGGTCTGGCGATCTTGCTGGTCAGTTCCGTGGAACTAATCTTCGAAACCATCTGTCTTCGCAGTCATTTAACAATTCATGAGTCATGAGCAATGCAGTGCGCCGGGGCTGCATTTAATTGGTACCAACACGATTGTAGTTTATTTAATATTAATGTCTCTAAAAAGTCTGCCACTACGGTTTTTAGGATTTCTTTCAAATATCATGCCCCATTTAAAATGTCATAAATAAAATACCGAAATTGGCTATTGTACAACAACATAATATAACAATGTAACAACAATATAATACAGTGAAAATCGTATATAGCGACGTCGCCTGTAACGAAATGTCGCATATAACGACGATAAATGAATCTTGTGGTTAGACTTGTATATTTCCAATGTAAAAAGTCCGGTTAAGGCGTCGTCTGTTATAGCGACGAAGTTGCTTATAAAGTCTCCATCTCACAGACGTTACGTTTGGAGATTACCGACCGTTTATAACGACTTGCGGCTTTTCCTGTTGAGACTTGAGTCAAGAGGCCGTGTGGCAGGCAGATTGATTGTAGTAAACTGACGGTTGCCACTAATTTATTCGTGCCTGTGTTATTTTATTTAACAAATACGTAATGGCTTCGACAACCACCAAACGGAAAGTTATTTCAGTTGAAGAAAAGGGGGCTATTATTGCAAGACTTGAATCTGGCGAACGTAATAGCTGCTGAATTTGGTTTATCACACTTCAAGAAAAAACTTCGGTTATCTCACCACGTTATTGAACAAGCCTTACTCCAATCAAAATCAAAAAAGTCATGGTTTCAAAATCAATGAAGTCATGGAATCCCCATTAACGGTCCAATGTTACAGGCAAAAAGAGATGATTTTGGCAGAATTGTTGGTAAAGGAGACTTCAAGTGTTCAGAAAGTTGGATTACAGTGTTCGGCAAAATTTGCGGAGAAGCCGCTAGTGTGCCTGAGGGAGTACGTGAAAACTGGTTAACGACTGTGTGGCCGAAATACGAAAAGGATATATGGACGACGAAGTATGCAATGCAGATGAGACAGCCCTTTGTTATAAAATGAATCCAGATAAGACATTGCAGAACGGATATATTACCTCTCAGGGCAAAAACGAATTCGAAGATGAGTCCTTAGAAACGGAAGATTTTCAACCACCATCTGTTGCAGAAGCTCCTCAAGCCATTGCTGTTATTAGAAATTTTGTTTTCTATGGCAATTTATCTGACAAAAATTAGTAAAGAAGTTTTAGAGAAAAAATAGAATCTATTTACTCTGATATACGTGCAAAAAACAACATAAAATTACGGACTATTTTAAATAATTAAATGACAAATGTTATACTATGTATAACATGTAATAAATGTTTTAGAAATTGTACAAAAAAATGAGTATTTTTATTATACTCATTACGTACTTTAGTATATTAGGAATGATGTAGTCCGGATGTAACGAAAGTCGCATACAGCAACGACATTTTCGAGGTCCCTTAGCCGTCGCTATATGCAACTTTCACTGTACATTAAAACTAAATTTATTTTGAAAGTTCCGATCTCGCGTCACAGTGAAGATTTCGACGATTAAAAATCCCCTCCCTAGAAAATATATGTTTTAATTTGCTAATCAGGCAACACTAATCACATAAGTGAAATTTGATTAATGCTATAGTTTTAAACTTCCAGACCTTATATCTTTTGAACCAATGAGTGATAAAATTATTAGCATGTAGTTATACTAACGTAAGGTCACGGCGGGGACGGGATATTCAGATCAAAAAATTGTCAACTTTCAATTTTTCACCCATAAACCTTTAAAGGTGATTGAATATTCATTTTTTCTTAAGTATTTTGATATCAACATGTAATAAATAATAATTTGATGATTTTTTGTAAGCTCCATTTTTCAGTGTAACAGTTGTATAGGTGTAAATTAAACATGTTTTGCGTATATACTAATAAACTTGGAGTGACCAGAAACGCATTATTCCACAGTAGGAAATGACCGAAATATACCAAAATCAGGCCCAAAATTTTTGTAATAAATCAATTCACCTGTCAAATTTCAAAAGTACTGTCAAATCGTTGTTTTCTCTTCTGGTGACATTTCAGTGTACAGGGATCCCCAAGTTTCGCATAGGTGAACATGAAATTGTAAAATCATTGTTACTTTTATAAATCATCTGTGTGATGAACAACTATTGATTGACCCACTGAGGAACTAAAAAAAAAATTTGTAGATGTCTTAGTAACAGCATAAATGTTTCTTCACGATCGCATACATTGAGCTTAAACGTATAATATATTGTAGTGATCAATGTTGTTTTATAATTTCAAACGACCTGCTTTAATTAATATTTATAATATAATAAAGTACTTATATAAAATTAAAATAATTCAAAATGGAATGTAAAAAAATTCCTTTCTGTATATTTTTATTGTATTCACAGAAACCCTCATTACATGCGTATAAACCAGGTTCGAAGCAACAAAAATAGATTTTGGAACCTTAGCAAACTTAGTAAAGCGTCGCATTTTGCCCGATCTTTAAAAATGTTAACCTACAAATGCTCAAACTTACGCCATCCAAATCGCTGCTAGAGTCGTTGCTGGAGTCAGAATCGATGAGCGCTTGATTCTTACGTTTTCCCATCCTGGCAATTAATAAATTACGCACTAATATTACTAATACTTAATAACTACTTAATAAATATTCTCGTTTGTCACTCTCTGGTCAATACTCAAGCAGCCATCTTTCAGTTACTAATTAAACCAGGTTTGCCAACCGCCAAACCCAAACGCGCAAAACTTACCAAATGCTTTTGCAGACTTTGCAAACATCTACGCAGAAGGCGCTTTGGCTAGAGCTGGCGGTAAATTGGATTCAATTTGAAAATTGATTTTGTAGTCTAATTTCGTTTCAGTTGAGATGGGAATATTTAGATATATCTATTTTAATGGTAACGAAATTTTTTCAAGGAAAAAAAATCGACTCCGAGACGGTAAAAAAAAGATACGGCAGCCTACTTTCTGTACAAAAATATATTTCTAATTAAAAAGGGGGTACAAAGTAAACTATACTGTACTGTGTAAGTGAAGACACAAAAAATATAACATTCAACAGTAACAAAAGATAATAATAACTCAAAAAAATACTTCAATTTAACAATGTTTCCTTTTGCCAGGTTTTTCCTTACTTTCTGGTTTATTCTCCTTTCAACTTGATGAGGAGCCGAAATTATATCTGCGCTTCAATCTCTCTCTGATTAGTAAACCCTTAATTAATTTTTTCCAATTGTCATAAATTCGCTTTTCATTCTTTTCTTGCTCTTTCCTTTCAAATTCCTCTTGATCCTATAAGAAACGGAAGTTTTAATATCTTTGAATTTTTTTTATATAGAAAACACTTACGTGAACCCAAGCTGCAACCACTTGTTCAGAAAATTCTTCGCATACCACAAATCCATCAAAAACTGGGTGACTAAAACCCGAATGAAAATCAAACCCTGTTACGGCAGGTGCACAGTCTACATTTAAGTTACGGGCAACTTTATTCAAACCAGGAACTAAAAGAATAAAAAAAGTATTAATTAGTTATACAAATTATCCTTTAGATTTCCTTATATCATCGCTTAATATCTTTTTCAACTAGTAGTAAAAGTTCATAAAATTGAAACGTACATTGTAAATGAACAGTTCCTTTCGGTAACATGCAAGGTTTAAATAAATCCACATTCCCATAGGC
The DNA here is from genome assembly GCA_033557515.1 of Diorygopyx duplodentatus. Taxonomy (NCBI): domain Eukaryota; kingdom Metazoa; phylum Arthropoda; class Insecta; order Coleoptera; family Scarabaeidae; genus Diorygopyx; species Diorygopyx duplodentatus. The sequence continues at coordinate 10,303 of JAWQRJ010001268.1, forward strand.
ATTTTTAGGAACAATTCCATTTTCGGCAGTGGGTGGCACATAATCTTCAATTTGCCATTTCCCAAAGATTTCAAGCATTTGATCAGTTATTAAAGTGTTTGATAACTGCAAGAAAATTTCAGAAAAAAATCTGCTGTCGATTTAAAATCCTTATCCTTACCTTATCATACTTGGGTCTGGCCTTCACGATTTTGTAAGGCTGTTCACCTGGCTTCACCACCTTCGCGTGCTTTAACCAGATATCTCGTGAGTGCAACGTATAGACACAATCGCGGGAATACACTGGTTCATTTCTGATGAAGCCTAACGTTAGGGGTTCGGGAGGATATATTGCTTCAAACTTTAGCAGATGTCGCTTAAGAACGTACAGTGGATGGTTTTTATATCTGAAATGCATATTAACTTATATTAATTATTCTAATTTGCTGTTAAAACAAGTTTCTTTTTGCATTTACGCTATTAAGTAAATTATCTTTTACTTTAAACCACTGAGTTCCTTTTTTCACTTTTTTTAATTTTCAAAGAAGGATTGCACTCCAAAATTATAAGCTCTAAAGTTCAGTTTCTCAGTTAATATTAAAAATGTTATATTGAATATTTTAATCACAACCCAATAGAAAAAATTAATTTATCCATCAAATATACACAAATTCCTGATCTGGAGAATAAATGCATAAAAAAAATTACTCAAATATAAATTTTCATACATACTCCGATATTGTTGTAGGCAATGCTTGGTCTAGCTGTTGTTGAGCTAAATCTTCATCCTCGTCTTTCTCTCGAGCATTTGCCGGTGCTCGATACGGACGTAACGTGTTTTCCCACCACTTACTGTCGACCCGCAACTTTCTGGTCACCGTATTCCAATTATTCTCACAATATTTACTAGTCATATCCTTAATATGATTATCATTGTCAAAACCAAGTACATAAGACACTGGATGAGAAGCCCTAGTCTGCCGCAAGAAAAAAAATTTAGAAGAAATCAAAGTGGGTTAATCTTACCTAGACGACTTACATAGAGTTCTCTGCTGCAATGCACCTGTCCTTTAATAACATCAACGCTAATCCATTTTTCCTCAGCTTCAGCAAAAACCTCAACCCAAACATTAATTCCTTTGCTCTTCTTTATTTCGTCTTTTGCCTGCATGTTCTTTTTCTCTATTTCTATCAAATCTTTCTTCATAGGAATTCTCCTTTTCACTTTCGTTGCCTTCTCCTTGAAGTCATCATCAGTTTTGGATTGCTTCCGAGGAATCTTTTCAGGCAAATAATCGCTGTCGTCCTGATTTAAATTTCTGCAAGAAGCGGCTCCCCTTTTTGCCAACTTCTGACGATACTTCTCTCTTTGTTGAGCGAGGTTTTCCTTTACTAAATTCATGACATCATTTCTGACGTCCAACTGTTTTGATTTCACAGAACTACCACCATCAAAAAATCTACTTCTACCGCTATCTTGCGAAGAAGTGGAAGATTTTGTATGGATTCTTTTTAACGGACTAGTTTTGCTCATTGAAGAACTATGAGGTGCAAAATCGTCTTCAGAGTCTACTTCAGCATAATTCGAACACTTTTTTAGCCTCTTTGGATGATTTCTTGGACATTTATCTACGGGTGATGCCTTCAATATTGTTAAATTAGGTTTTGATTTATTTTCCTTCCTCGGTGGCGTATCTGCTCCACCATCTAACTGAGGGATCATTACATGTTTGGTTTCTTCCGCCGGAAACCCAAAAAAATCATCGTTTGGAGTTTTTTTTGGAGTTGGCAATTCCTCTTTGATTAGTGGAAGAACAAATTCCTTTTTTGGAGGTTTAAAAACTTCATCATCCTCTTCTTCCTCACTTTCTTCTATTGCAGCAGGGTTGGTAAGAGACAACCCTCTCAGTAAAGGCATTTTGATTTTTAAACCAGCCTCTTTCTTAGAACGTTTTGGTTGTTTTGTATATCTAGATTTATTTCCTTCTTCTTCAACAATGTTTTCTTCGAGCTTCGGTTTAGTAACCGATTTAAGAACATCTTCTTTTACAGCTGTAGTTGCCAAATTTCCTTCTTGATTTTTTCTTGCAAATTTCTGATCCACATTTTCATTTAGAGGACTTTTAGAATTTCTCCTGCGTTTCCCTTTTACCAAGCTGATTTTTTCCCCTTCTATTTCAGCTATTTCCTTTTGAATATTTATATTGTCTTCGTTAACTGGACTTTTCAAATGCTTTCTATTTCTACTCTTACTTTTAGTTGAATTTTCAACCTTACTCTTTTCCACATTAACGTCTTCCTTATCTATTGGCAATTTTGTTGATGTTGAAGGTTTTGTCTTTAATTGTTTGACATCTTCAATCTTAGTAGAAGTAGATTTATGATCTTCGTGGAGATTGGTGTCTGCCTTATTAGCTGTACTGCTTTCCTCATTTTTGTTAATTTCCTTTCCCTCTGCTTGCATATCCGTACATTTATTCAGTATACTTAAAGAATTTCTTTTTCCCACACGTTTTCCCAAATTAAAATTTTCACCTCCCGCTTCTTCTTCATTGATAGGACTTTTCGAATGTCTTCTACCCCTACTACTAGCGAAACTTGTAACTTTATTTTTTTGGACATCAATTTCTTCTCTATTTATCAACCATTTTGTTGATCTTGTCCTTTTCGTCTCTAATTCTTCGTTCTCTTCAGTGTCTACCTTAGCAGAAGTAGCTTTATGATCATCAAGAACATTTGTACCTGTGTTATTGGTTATACTTTTAATCATTTCTTTTTCTTCTATGTTCCTCTGATCCAAATTTTTGTCGGCAGGGCTTTTAGAATTTTTCCTACCTTTGCTTATCATCAAATTTAAAGTTTCTTTTTCTTTTTTATCTCTTTTGTTTTGGATATTCTTCTCTTCTTCATTCATTTTAGGACTTTTAGAACTCCTTCTGGCTCTATGTTCAGCTGAAGCAACATCTTCAACTTCAGTGGTTTGAGCGATCATTTCTTGGTTATTTAGACACAATCTGGGTGATCTTCTCCTGGGGGGCATTAATTTTTCATTTTCTTCTAATTGTTTACTTTGGTTTTTCTCGTGCTTCTTTACTATTGCTTCAGAATTTGTAGAACTTCCCCTTCTTCGTGTCAATTTTTGATCTTCATGTACGCTTGTTTTAGACGCTTCTTTATTACTTTTCCAACTTGAGTCTTTACTTACATTGGATGTTGCATCCTTACCTTCTTTTGAAGTTGTTCCTTTATCTATTGTCTTTTCTTCATGTTTTGATAATGCCTTTGAATTTTTGCCAAATTTTGACTTTAATTTATCTCGTAAGGACATTTTTTGCTTTGACTTTGCTTCCTCTGCCTTGATGGTTTCAGAATCATTTTTATTTCCAGCAATAATTGAAGGTTCGTCTGCTAAAACAGGAGGCTTTTGTGCGTTGTCTTTTTCTTTCTTTAAAGTTGATGGTTTTTGTTTTTTCTTGGCAGACTCTTTTAAACTTTTATTCAGGGATTTATTCAATATTTTGCTACTGTTCATCTTGAAAGAAACCCTTTTTGTTTTTTTCGTACTTTTATCTTTAGTTGTACTTGTTTGTTGAGAAGTGCCAGCGTTATTCTGAGTCTCCTCGGAATTTGCATTATCCTTATTACTCATCATGCATAGCTCACTCTGAGGTGGTCTTATTGGCTCAACTTGCAAAGAGAAAATTAGTCTACATTTAGCACCTAATGATCTTAAAATACAGATAAAGATATAGATGTATATCTTGTAGTTGTGGGCTTTTTTTTTGAGCATTTGTTCTTTTATTACTTCTTCTAGTGACCCATTGATTTCAGTGATCAAATCTTTATTGGTCATCATTTTTTTATACCACTGAATTATGTTTTGTAAATAACTTAAATCTATTCTGCTGGATGGATAGCAATGTTTTGATGGCAACAACGACAAGGCTATACCTAGTAGATTCTCGTTATTTAGTATAGTGTTTACATAAATACCGTGTGCAATATAACAAAGTAAATGAACTTTATGGACAAAAACCTGATTTTCTTTCTTAACTCTATTAATTCTTCTTTTTAAAGCTGCCATTAGGTCTAAAGCTTTCTTCTTCTTCTTAACATTACCGGGTATATCTATTGTAATTTCAACACCTTCTTTGCGAATCAGCGGCTCATCTTTCATCTCAACTTCTTCCCAATCCGATTTGTTTTCATCATCAGATAAGGTTTCAAAGCCGGACGACTGCAAAGTGTTATAAAATGCCCTCTCTTCTTTTTCCAAAATATCATCAACTTCCATCGATTCAGGTATTTTCTTAGCCTTCTTGGCTTTGTACAACTCGATAAATCGCTTAGTCTCTTCAAATTTGGCATTATAAGCGTTGATATGATCAAAACTACTCATCGTGGATGAACATGGCATTTCATCTGGCACATGCTTGTCTTGCAGACTCTCCTGATTACTTTTACTTAGTTCTTCATCCGATGACTCGGAATCACTCAATCGACCAATAGGGTTAGGCCGATCTTCAACTTTTTCGTCTACATCAAGTGTTTTGGGAAGGCTAAAGAATGAGGAATTGAGGTCCAATTTCAACGGTACTTTTAAATAGTTTTCAATGTCGCTGTCGCTCGAACTATCTTCGGACAGATCCAAAGTTTTAATTTCGGGCGACTTCTTCTTTTGTGGTTGATCATCATCGCTGCTTTCAATTGGATTGTGACCTCTTTTCACAGCTCTCCTTTTTGGTTTCATTTTTCATTAGCTATTTAAATAATTATAGGCATTTTTAGTAGATATCCCGCCATAACCAGTAGGAAGGGGAAGAAAACGTACATTTTATAAAAAAATGACAAATAATTGTCTTATTTGTTAATGTCAGGTGTAAATAATAACTTTAATACGCGTACTAATGATAGCTCAAAAAGTTTATAAGCTGTTTTACGTACCTTCACTGTACAATATGAATAAATCAGTTTTTTTATACACAAACACTAAAAATAACACCGGCTGCACAGGAAACACTAATATCGCTATTGCGCATGTTTGAAAAGAAGAGGGAGTTATCTGATGAGAAATTTGAATTTGAATATTAAAATATTAACTCCCGTTTAGCAATTAACACTATTCAATCTTTCAATCTTATTTATTTACATCTGAAAATGTTTTGATAATTATAATATCGCCGAGTCGGGTCATTCTTAATTGTTATGCCTAATTTTGATGGAATCCCAAATGTTAAAAGCACATAAAAAGTTATGGGGATTTAAATTCCGGAAGAATTTATTGTTTTAGCGTGAATCGATAGATTCACAAAGATTGAAGTTTGGACGCAATGCACCTGTCCTTTAATAACATCAACGCTAATTCATTTTTCCTCGGCCTCAGTAAAAACCTTCACCCAAACATGAATTCCTTTCCTCTTCTGTATTTCCTCTTTTGCCTGCATCTTCCTTTTCTCTATCTCTATCGAATCTTTCTACATAGGAATTCTCCTTTTCACTTTCGTTGCCTTCTCCTTGAAGGCATCATCAGTTTTAGATTGCTTCCGAGGAATCTTTTCAGGTAAACAATCGCTGACGTCCTCATTTGAATTTCTGCAAGAATCGGCTCTCCTTTTTGCCAACTTCTGAGGATACTTCTCTCTTTGTTGAGCGAGGTTTCCCTTTACTAAATTCAAGATGTCCAACTGTTTTGATTTCGCAGAACTACCACCATCAAAAAATCTATTTCTACCGCTGCTATCTCGCGAAGAAGTGGAAGATTTTGTATGGATTCTTTTTAATGGACTGGTTTTGCTCATTGAAGAACTATGAGGTGTAAAATCGTCTGCAGAATCTACTTCAGCATAATTCGAACATTTTTTTAACCTCTTTGGATGATTTCTTCGACATTTATTTATGGGCGACGCCTTCAATTTTGTTAAATTAGGTTTGGATTTATTTTCCTTCCTCGGTGGTGTATCTGCTCCACCATCTAACTGAGGGATTATTACATGCGTTTGGTTTCTTCCCCTGGAAACCGAAAGAAATAATCATTCATAGGTTTTTTTGGAGTTGGCAATTCCTCTTTGATTAGTGGAAGAACAAATTCCTTTTTTGGAGGTTTAAAAACTTCATCATCGTCTTCTTCCTCACTTTCTTCTATTG
>JAWQRJ010001269.1:0-16425 GCA_033557515.1 Diorygopyx duplodentatus
GTGGGGACAAATCTGGAGATCTCGCTGGCCATCGTATGGGACCGTTCATTGAAATCCACCGATTTCCATATCTTGTTGCTAAATATTCAGCAACAATTCTTGAATTATGTTCTATATTAATAATAATTCTGGAATTCATTATTTTTTGTATGGTGCAGAGTGGACTGCAGTAAAGCACCCACCTTCTGGATTTTGCTCGAGTCGGCGCAACAAAGTTCTATGAGGTATAAATTTAAATATTCATTTACTGCCACAGTTAAATTTCGATTGCACCTTATGTAGGTAACAAACATATCCGTTTTTTCATAGTTTGAAAACGCCATTATCAACGTAGAATATGAATAATTGACGGCTACTACAACTTATGACACGAGAGTAGTTCAACAATATTATTGACAGATGTGTAGTCATTTGTTTCAATCATGGCTTAAGGACTTAGTTCTTAGTTCTTAAAACATAGTTCTAATCATGGTAGTGTGATGTGGGTTAAAATCTGTGTGGAATATGATTTTTCTTCATATCTCCTAAACTATGAACGATAAATACCTTCATCAAAAATCTTCTTCAAAATCATCTATGGCTTTCATTTAAAAAAAATACAACATTTGGTCATATCTCGAAACTGGTACAAGGTAAAAAATATTTTTATAATCTGCCCTACAGAATGTTTTGATATCTACTTTTCCCTCGAAATTTTTTGATACGATAAATAATATGGAAAATATTCGCATTTGAAGAAAATGACAATTTTCAGTTTTTGTCAGGATATCTAGTAGGCGATGCATTTTTTTTTGGAGAAACAATAGAAGGTCTGAACAGCTTAGATAATCACCCCCATATTGTTCGATATTAATCAAGTTTGTAGCGATTACGATTTCCAACATACCAATGGTGAGCGTCGAACTTGGGACACCTGTATGCACTACAGGGTTTCCAATACAATACAATAAAATATTCTTTACAAAACATTCTCGAGAACGAGAATATTCTTGAAAATATTCTCGGCGAGATTATTCTCATGGTAATATTTTGGTAATTTTATAAACCGACACCAATGGTTGCGGCGAGCAATAGTAGATGGGTTCGTTTAGTTTAATTTTAAGAGTAATCGTGAACGTGCGCTATCAATTTGGTTATTATCAAGATCATGAGCAAAAATATTACAAAGCCAAGAAGTGATGTTTGAAAAAACTTTAATATAATGACAAGTAATAGCTAGATACTGTATATTTATAAATTTTATGCTGCTGAATATGTAAAAAATGCAATAAGAATGACTAAGCATTTACCAAAAAGGCTTAATTGTCTACCTGGAATCAAAAAATTTTAAGAAAACAACATAAATATGCTAAATTATAATAAATTTTAAATGTAGCATTATATTTTTATAATAATAAATTAAAAAAAGTTTATAATAACACATTATAAGTATTATAATGCTACACTTATTATATAAACACATTATATATTATTATATATATATATTATTATATATTATTATAATAAACACATTATAATGCTACATTTAAAAAAATACTATGTACAATAATTCTATTAATTATTAATTAATTAATTTACTGTTTCCTGAACCTAATAATATCTATAAGTATAAGCCTCCATAAGTATATATTTTGATGGATTAGGTATAGGTAAAATACTATTTTAATGAGTTTTATTTATTTACTTTCTGCATAACATAAGTCGATCCATGCTTTGTGGGTATGGTCGTATGGTTTTGTAAGATATTTTTTTTATTTTCAGATTATTAAGATAAAATCAGTAGTTCTGAAAACATTAGCCGTTCTACATTAATCAACGATTAACTGCGTACCATAACCCCAAACACTAATAGGTGTAGTTCAAGCTAAGTTAGATCAGCTATTGGCTCGGGCCACATATTTTTCAGGAACACCATTTGCAATTGTGGAAAATAAACAATGGCAATTATTTTTCAAAAATTTGTAGCCATCTTTTAAATTGCATACACTGTATTTACTATTCAATAAACTACTAGATTCCGAACATGAAAGAGTTGAAACAAAGATAAAAATAGGGAAAGTCAATGCTCTTAGTTATCAATCAATGTCACTAAATCATTTCTAAATTTTATAATTACCACTCCCTTTCATGTGTTTTACAAAAGTTTGACCACAAATGTTAATTTTTATACAGGAGAATATGTGACTGAAATAATGGATGAAATTTTCACTGAAATATGACCAGATAAATTCCAAACAATAGTTGCAGATAACGCAAGTGCAATGATCAATGCGAGAAATATTCTTCATGAAAAGTACCGCAATAAATCTGTTTATTTTATGTTAGTTAACACACACTAAATTTACTAATAGGGGATATTTCAAAGATTAGGACAATGTCTTCTATAGAAGGAAATGCTAAAGCTATTTCAGTGAAAGAAATCAAGAAATCTTATATTTTGTCGGCTACGTGTAAGAAAATTCAGATTGGAAAAATTCAGTCTACTTGACATAAAGTACACTTTAAATTTTTTCATATGACTAAAAAATATTTTTGTTTATTTTTACTTATACCTAGATATTGTTTAATAAAAAATGTTTTTGCCACATGAACTTTGAATCCAGTATATTTATTTAATTATACTGGAATAGTATTTTTTTATTACTCTAATATAATTCTTGAAAAATTCTAGAGAATATTCTCTCTTATTTTATTCTCGAGAATCTCTACTTTCACCACCTGTTCTGAAAGAAACTTAGTACCTGTAGTACCTATGATTTGTGTAGACTTTGCCGATAATTAAGAACTTACCTTAAGGGACGCTAATCTATATATCAATAGTATTCTAAAAAATAATCAATAATTTTAAAGGGCATTTGAAATTGAAATCTATGTCATAATATAAAATTCTACTTCTAAAATTGGCATCCTTCTGAGAGCAGGTTAATGGCGATTTATAATTTTTTATGTTCTCGTGCTATTTTATTTCGCACGTTCTTAGCAAAATCTAAAAACACTAAGAAACAGAATTTTTTCCACGTCCATATAAAGTAATTTTTTAATGCACTCTTTTTTAATTTATATAACATAATTCAATCAGTTCGTAATGATTAAAAAAAATTAAAATAATTAAATTGAAAAAATATAGAAAACAGTTTGAAATAAGCGTTTACCTAAGAGGAGACCTTTTGAATATACGGTGGAGCTAATCGTGTAAATTCGTGTCACAGCTTTTTTAATTCCATAATTACATAAACAACTTTTTACGAAAAATTATCGCTGCTCCTTTCAAATACCTTATGAAATACCTAAATAAATCGCCAGCATCAAAAATGCATTTAATTCCTATTTATAACCCATTCCCCATTTTGTTGAAATCTAGAACCCCATCAGACCAGTTCAATAGAAAAAGATATCCAGTTCAATAAAACGGAGACCACGTAACCCCTGAAAAACAAACAAAAAGCTCAGGAATCCTGGTCGCCTCGCAGTCGGTGGCCAATAAACAAGAGCTTTTAATCGTTAATGATCATCGTATACAGATCTGGGCGGGAGATACAGCGCTGAAACCCGAGTGGCACTTTACCGTCCTCGGCAAATTACGTGAAAGCCCATCCGATCAGGCTGCGCTACAAACAGCCGTCCAAATAATGTACTATCGGCGGCCAAAGCTCCTGGTGCTTCCACCAATCGCGAAGGCGATATCTAGTGGGCCTTCCCATCGTTGGGTAGCCGACCAATCGAGCATCCCGACAAGGTGAAAAGTGGGCGGTTCTCCCATGTCCAGCGGCGCACGTGCCAAGCTTACCTGTATCTGGCTACCTGTGCCCACGAAACCTTAACTTTCCTTGGTGGGGCTTCAGAACCAGCTATGCATATACCTGAACGCGTGTTCTTGCATGGGCTCAGTCAGGTGCGACAACCCTACGTGCTTACATGACTTAGTGGTTTGCCGGGTTTATATATTTCACATACGATAAAAAGCTCCTCAACACAAACACTATTCAGTTCTTTTCGTTCCAATGTTAACTTTTTCTGTCAACTAACTTACACCTATTTAAATACGCTGTGATGAACTGTGCCTGAATTTTATTGCATCCTGTAACATCAACATTATGTTATGTTGTGATAAATAAAGAGAAGGAACCGCATCAACTCGTCTTAGTGCCTTTAACAGTGATCCAGAGAAGACCAGAATCTCAACAATATTTACAAGGTAAGATGTACATAATTTCATTTCAAGGTTGCACAACTTTCGCCTATTTCTACTGACCCAAAAAGAATACTGAAATATTCCCAATATCATTTTACATAAATCGGTCAAAAGGTGATATTCGTAATAACGTTTATTGTATTGTATTCATTCACGCGTAGAATGAAATCTAGGCAAGACAGAAAAATGCAAAACAAACATTGTTTAGCTACATGCGGGACCCAGTAAGGTCAATGCTGAAATTATCATAATTTTGAAGGATTTTCGAACACACGAGTCAGCTCCTATTGTGTTTTGTTTTCATTTACGCTATGGATACTTTCACTTTTTTATGCCATATGATAATGACGATCATAATCAAAAGCAGTCAGATATTAAGCATTTTTAATGTATGTTGCTAATTCTATAAATGGCAATAAATACGTTGGGAAAATTTATACCCATTGGACTATTAGTCATAAGTATAACTGGTCAAGATGTAAAATATAAGGAACAGTATATCTTCCGCTTAATTTTTATTTAGACATTTGGGAGGATTTTGAAAGAATGACATTTGCGAAGTCTACACTTTTTTCTAATTTGTGAACTTCAAAAATTATTAATAAAATAATATTTATATTTATAATATTTTTATATTTATAATAATTATTAATAAAATTTATTATTTTTATCATAAGCAGTAATTCAAAAAATACTCCATATTTAAAATCTTTCAATCTATAACTGTTTTCCATACACATTATAATGCTAAGATACATTATTATCATATAATGTTTGGATAAAAAGGTAATAACGAACCTGGTGTACAGGGTATTTTTTTAAAGGGAAACATACCACTAAATACTGACTTTAATAAAAACATAATGACTTTAACAATAAATCCCACATAAATATTCTTGTGTACAGAAGATTTTAATATTATTTGGTACGATCACACTATTAGCATATTTTACTTCGACATTTGTCAAAGATGTTGAGACGCCCAAAAAGTCCTTCCCGGTATTATATTTTTGCTATTCAAATTTTCGAAAAACAATTAAAAATACTAACCTAGGTAAAACAAAGGTACAATGAAGGACGATATAGCATTAATATTCTGACTTTCCCGTAAACTTGAGTTTGCATCCGCATCAACCATATATTAAATCAAAACACGATATTTTAAAACCGATCGTTTGGGCGTGAATGGTTCATTTCGTCCTAAACGGGATCATTTGGGTCGTCTACAAATTTTTAAGCCAGAAGAAGAAGATGATCTGGAAATAAGTTGAAGACGAATCTCCTGCACAGACTGGTCTAACTGTAAGTCAATCATCGATTTTTAGAATATTTCACAAGGAAAAACTTTATCTGTTCCATTGTACACCAGTTCAAACTGAATTACAGTTTGCTCACTTATTCCGATAGAAACAAGATGAAGACCCAATGTGTGTAAACAAAATATTATTTACCGATGAAATTTTATTTGATGTGAGCCAATCTATTCTAAAACGAATAACAAAATGTATTGAAGTGAATGGTGGGCATTTTGAAAATTTGTTCTAAAGAAATTACATTTTTAGTCATTAGGTTTTGTGAATAATATGTGCCTTTAGAAATTAATTTAATTTAGTTAATTTTTTGCTCTAAAAAGCTAAAACAATGTGTTGTTTGGTTAAATCGTAATATTTTGGTTAAATCGTAATGATTTGATATTTGAATCGTAATCTTTGATAATTTGTAAATGGAATCAATCTTTGCTCTGTGGTCCATTACTTAAGATTCACCCTGTATGTGTTATCATGTGATCTCTTTTTAATGATTATACCTTTGATTTATGTTGCAAATTTTGTCATAGTATGATGGTTGCTAAGTAAGGCAGTTATTTGCTAAGTAATAAAAATAATTTTACCTTCATGAAACAAAACAAAAATTAAAGAGGTTTTAATTTAGTTTTTGCGTTAAAAAGGAACAAAACCTAATATTCACGTAACAATTTGTATCTGGATATCTTTGCAACCACACAAAGATAAAAAACAATGCTGCAAGAGAGATTGGTTTTTTGTGTTAGATACATATTAGGTACTTCAGTCAGAAGTAGTATATTTTACAAGAAATAATTTTTTGTGTTAAATGATCATTTGAAGTAAGATCACCGAATAAAAGAAGCTTTTCATCTCGAGTTACGAATGCTAGTTTTAACAACATAAAGTTAGTTTGAAAATAAAATAAACAGAAATACTTTACTTTTGTGCTGTTTTTTGATTACATATCATTTATTTATCATAAAAATACCAAATGTCTTAACTGTCACACTAATACTACTTTCACTTCGAGAGATGAATATTAATATCAAAAGTGAGCTTTTGGTGTTAACATTCGTATATAATTTGAGTTTTCATATAAGTTAGAACAAAAACGAATAAATTCTTGAACATGAATTCTTCTGAATTCTTCAATCTTTTTCAGGCGGACGATACTTAAAATTGTCTTCATAATATCAAATAAAAAAATTATATCTTTTTCAATTGTTTGGGACGCTACAGCTCAAGAAACGTTTAAAAACTCGGCATATGTGTCTTCCTACGTAGCTGTTCATTCGTATTTCATCATTTGCTATAATACTAGCACTTTTTTGCGCAATAGTACTATTGCGAATTTTGCTGTCTTATTGCAAAATTCATAATTACGCTATAATTAGTGCAAGAAGCACTTTTAAATTGCCTTTAAAAAAATTCTTTTTAAACAAGATGTTGAATATGGGGCTGTTGTATTCAAATATTGATTTACGCCATTTTTTGAGTACTTAAAAAGGAAGTCTGTACTAACCTAAATCTCAAAGATGATAGGGAATAATAGTCATAACAAATAATAAGCAACATTGTCTTTGTGCTATAGTATAATTCATATTCTTGCTATTCAAGTGTCCCAAATTCCATGTTCACCATTGGTATCTTGGAAACGGTAAGAGCTACAGACTCGGTTAATTGGAATAGTAGGGGGTGTTTATCTAAGCTGTTCAGACCTTTTATTTTTCCAAAAAAATGCATCGCCTACCAGATATTCTGAAAAAACTGAAAATCGTCATTTTCTTCAAATATGAATATTTTCCGTATTATTTATCGTATCAAAAAAATTTGGGAAAAGTTCTGCAGGATAGATAATATTTTTCCCTTTCCAACGATATAAGGTTCGAGGTAATCTTTCGTAGTTTAGGAGATATGAAGAAAAATCATATTAAGAATTAAGAACTATGTTTTAAGAACTAAGTCCTTAATCCATGATTGAAACAAAAGACTACACATCTGTCAATAATATTGTTGAACTACTCTCGTGTCATAAGTTGTAGTTGCCGTCAATTATTCATATTCTATCTATTATTCTCTATCTATTATTAGTATTATTCATATTCTACGTTGATAATGGCTTTTTCAAACTATGAAAAAACGGATATGTTTGTTACCTACATAAGGTGCAATCGAAATTTAACTGTGGCAGTAAATGAATATTTAAATTTATACCTCATAGAACTTTGTTCCGCCGACTCGAGCAAAATCCAGAATGTGGGTGCTTTACTGCAGTCAACTCTGCACCATACAAAAAAATAATGAATTCAAGAATTATTATTAATATAGAACATAATTCAAGAATTGTTGCTGAATATTTAGCAACAAGATATGGAAATCGGTGGATTTCAATGTGGGACCGTTCATTGAGATCCACCGATGGCCAGCGAGATCTCCAGATTTGTCCCCACTTTTTCTTGTGGGGCCATATAAAAAATGTGGTACGCATACGAAATGAGTTATAACACTATTAATGATTTGCAACAAACTATCATACAGGCTTTTAACTCCGTTAGCGTTCGTCAATTAATGTTTATTGTTACTACGTTTGTTGCTACCATGTTTACAGTTACCATGTTTGTTCTTTCCATGTTCATTGTTACCATGTTTATTGCTTCCATGTTTCCGTTTTTTGCAATTTATTGACGTACTAAATTTTTTTCAGAAAATATAATCGTACTGTTTTTTTCAGAAAATCTTTTTTCTTTATCTCGACTAGAGCACAAAAGATAATAAATACCAGGTATGCAGTCTTTTGTTTTGAAAAGAAAGTTCTTAATCATGGATAGTGTGATGTGGGTTAACATCTGTGTGGAATATGATTTTTCTTCATATCTCCAAACTATGAAAGATAAATACCTCGAATATATAGTTGGAAAGGGAAAAAATCAAATAATTTAATAATGTCAAAATCAACTATGGTTTCCATTTAAAGAGCACAACTTTTGTGCATCCTTTTAGGATCACTTGACCAATTGACAAAAGGATCACTTAACAAATTGACCAAGATAATTTTGCAGTCGTTTACATATTACAAATTCAAATATTTTGATAAAAATTAGGATTCAATCAAAATTTAAATTTGTCTATAGTTTTCCTTTAAAGAATGTTTTTTGGGCAATTGGGCAATGTACTCTTCTGATTGCTTTATTTTTCTCTTCAACCCTTACATTTTTCGGCAAGTTTTTATTGCCACCTTCAGGGGTATTGTCAAATTATCTACTTGATTGTGGTGGTTATTAAAATTTGTCTTATCAGTCTTTTGGTCATATCATGTGTTTATATATGGTCATATGCTTTGTGTTTTTAATTTATTTATTCCATTAAATGAATGGGATAAATACACTTTTTATCCCACTATCTTTTGTTAATGCAATTATGGAATCAAAACTGTATATTTCCCTATGCACAGCAGGCCTTGTAGGCCTAGGGCATTAAAGACATATTATAATACTTGTGATATTTCAATAAACTTATTTATGATTCCTCTCCAATTTCTTCCGTCCCTTACTTCCCCTCTCCAAAGTTCAACTTCCGTCGTTTTTAACTCTTCGTCCACCTTCTGCAGCCATCGGTCTTCCCTTTCTCTTTCTATCTATTGGCTTCCTGAAAGGTACCTGCTTCGCTGTTCTTTCGCCACTCATTCTTCTTTAGAGGCCCAGCCATAATCTGTGTGCTTTTATATAGACTGTTATCTTGGGTTCGTTATGTAATGTCTATATTTCCTCGTTTGTTATTCTTTGTCAACCTTCTTTGGTGTTTTACCTCCTAGTATTCATCTCAAGATTTTGCGTTCCCACCTTTCAATGGGTTTACTTTTCAATATACTTAGACTTCCATACTTCTTATGGAATTAATCTTTGGCAATTCTTGTTTTAATCTCCTATTCTTCTTTCTCTTCTTTTCTTATTTAGACGCCTAAATATACGAATTCTACTTTTTCGAAAACACACATCCCCCCGGTTTCTACTTCTAAATGTTCAGTTGACCATGGATTGTTTCCAATGACCATGAATTTGGTTTTTGTGTATTAATTTCCAATCCAAATCTTCTTGTTTCTTCTCAGAGCCTCTTCAAAAAAAATTCAGTTCTTTGTTGAATTTTGCTATAAAGGTGAAGTCGCCTGCTTTCCATTATTCCATCCCTTTTTAGACCACTGTTTCTCATTACTGCTTCCATAATAAAATTGAAAAGCGTCGTTGTTGAGCTGCTTGCCTGCGCCCTTTTGTTATTCTAAAAGTTTATTATCTCATTCCGTTCCATATTACCTCACTCTTTGTTGCTTCAACCGTCATTTTCGTTAGTTTTATTAGAGGGGAAAGGTTTTAATAAATAGTCGGTTCTGAGTTTTTTTTCACAATCTTAGAAAGCGATCTTGAAATTTTCACGTTTTTTTTTTAATTTGGGAAGGATATAGAAAGAAAAATAACCAGAGAACCTTTTTTGGAGTGAAGAGCTCAATTGATTTGTTATGTAGTGGGTAGCATAAACTAACATGTTACAAAGTAATGGGATTTAAGATTATTACATGTTACAATGTAGCTTTAAATTTTTACACACCTGGTGATTGTAGCTCTTCTCAGAATTCAGTTAGCTGTGATTGTATAGTACCCATCATTAATGTTTAGTGTTCCGTGAAGGGGAAAGCAGTAAAGTCTTAAACTCCGTTAGGTTAATGTCCACTCATAAACATGTTGTTGCGTACGGAACATTAGAACCACAATAAAAGTATTTTCTCTACAATTTATTTGATGTGATTAATTGGAATTTTAGTTGACGAAAAAGCTTTTCCAACCATCGTTAACTTGTCCCCCCACTTACAATTCGTGAAACGCAATATTGCCGGACCCACATACAATATTAATGTAATGCATTACCACCTTAATGGAAGTAAAATGATTTAGTCTGCCGGGGCTGATGGCTCAGAAATACAAAACATTGAAACATTGCGATCGTTATCGTTTGTGTGGAGACAATCACGGGAATCGATTCACGAAATTGTCGCATGTCCGGGAACCTTTTAGATGGACGTAAACAGCATTAAAAGTCTATCCTGTCCGGCAACCATTGATTTATAAATGTCCCCAATATAGCACATGCCCGGGGCATCAGTGTTGTTATTCCTAGATTTTAGATATTCATCAACAGGGATAACATAGAGAATTCAAGAAAAACATTGTTCTTCTGCAGTAGGGTATTTCAAATTTTGTTACATTTAAAGAGGTTTAATTTTTAATCTGATTTCTAATATAACTGTCTGATTTTAAAAAATCGTGACAAAAGTTAGTAAAGAAAGCAAATTGAGATATTTGAAAATTATATTATCCTAGTTCTGTGAAAAAGTTACTAAATTTCAGACAGAAAAAGAAACGATACATTGTAAACCAACTTAACATCGCCAGCTATAATTACACTGGGTAGATGCGAAATAAATACGCAGGATACAGTTTATATTCTTATAGCCTAGTGACAATGCTGGTATTGAAGTTTTAGTGGAAAAGAGTAATAGGAATAAATAGATAAAAAGTGAAATGGTAAGATTTGAATCAGGTTGTTCCATTTTCATTAGTTTGTTCAGTCAGTTAGATTAATTTACATTCTGATTGATAGAATTAAAGTTGATAGATATGTAAAGTATTTTTCTCTAAGCTACAGGCTCGGTTAAATAGAACAATATGGGGGTTCTTATCTAAGCTGTTCCAAAAAAATGCATCGCCTACTAGATATCCTGAAAAAAATGAAAATTGCCATTTTCTTCAAATGGGAATATTTTCCGTATTATTTATCAAAAAATCTGGAGGGAAAAAGATGTTTTGTAGATATCAAAACATTTGTAGGACAGATTATAAAATATCTTTTACCTTCCACCAGTTTCGAGATATGACCCAAAGCTGTATTTTTTGAATTGGAAATATAGTTGATTTTGACATTATTAAATTACTTGATTTTTCCTTTTCCAACGATATAAGGTTCGAGGTATGTATTTATCTTTCATAGTTTAGGAGATATGAAAAAAAAAATCATATTCCACACAGATTTTAACCCACATCACAATATCCATGATTAAGAACTATGTTTTCTTTTCAAAACAAAAGACTGCATATCTAGTATTTATTCTCTAGTCTTTTGTGCTTTAGTAGATATAAAAAAAGAATTGTTGCTGAATATTTCATGTATTCAATATATCACACCATCCATGATTGAAACAAAAGAGTGTAGTCTTTTGTTTCTGTCAATAATATTGTTAAACCACTCTCGTGTCATAAGTTGTAGTTGCCGTCAATTATTTACATTCTACAGTGGTAATGGCGTTTTCAAACTATGAAAAAACGGATATGTTTGTCACCTACATAAGGTGGAATCGAAATTGAACTGCGGCAGTAAATGAATATTTAAATTTATACGTCGACAGAAAGCAGCCTCATAGAACTTTGTTTCGCCGACTCGACAAAATCTACGAGGAGGGTGCTTTACTGCAGTCGAAAAAGAAAAAGCAGTCGAAAAGCGTGTTACCAAATGTTTAGAAGTAAACGGCCGCCATATCAAATATCTTTTGTAGGAAAATTTTGGTTTATTGCTACCATGTTTATTGTTACTATGTTTATTGCTTCCATATTCATTGTTACCATGTTTATTGTTCCCATGTTTCCTTTTTTTGCAATTTATTGACGTACTAAATTTAAGCAGAACTGTTTTTTCAGATAATCTTTTTTCTTTATATCTACTAAAGCACAAAAGATAATAAATACCAGATATGCAGTCTTTTGTTTTGAAAACAAAACATACTTTTTAATCATGGATAGTGTGATAATATTATGATTTTTCTTTTTCTTCATATCTCCTAAACTGTGAAAGATAAATACCTCGAACCTTATATCGTTGGAAAGGGAAAAGTAATTTAATAATGTCAAAATCAACTATGGTTTTCATTTAAAAAAATTAAACTTTGGGTCACGTCTCGAAACTGGTGCAAGATAAAAAATATTTTTATTACCTATTCTACATAATGTTTTGATGTCTACAACTTTTTCTGTGGAATTTTTTTGATGCGATAAATAATATGGAAAATATTCACATTTGAAGAAAATTACGATTTTCAGTTTTTTCAGGATATCTAATAGGCGATGCATTTTTTTTTGGAAAGGGCTGAGCAGCTTAGATAAACACCCCCATATTGTTCGATTTAACCGAGTCTGTAGCTCTTACCGTTTCCAAGATACCAATGGTGAGCATCGAATTTGGGACTTCCTTATGTTTTTGCAATGTAATAAAATGTTTGAGAATATTTAGGTCTGAAATTAATGGTTTGAAAAATGTTTAGTAAGAATTTGGGTAAAAAGATATTAGGTGACTGATAATAAGTTGGTCTAAGAGGATGACCAATTTTACGTATTTTTGGTAGAGCTTAGGGTTTCATAGAGTTATTTCATAGAGTTCATAGGAGTGTATTTAAAATTTAAGTATGGCAAAATTTCTTGAAATGTATCTTTACATTTGGCTATTTTTGTTTTGTTTGCAATAGTGCTATCTGTAGGGTTCTTCTTTTTTAGTTCTACATATTTATTATCATTCATGAATTTTATCGTTTTTTAACAAGATTATTAATTTAGACATGATCTGTAATGGAAATGCCTCTATAAAGAGCAGAGGATGTGTGCAAAATCGTTCGATTTCAAAAACTTTAAGTAAATAAAACTTTTACTAATGTTTAATACTAATTTTTAATATTGTTTAAAAGTTGTTTATACTCTGAAGTGGTATTTTTTGAATCTCGTCTTTTCCTTTTACACTTCTTCATCCTTATGAATTTACATAAGAAAACGATGATAAAGAAACATGTTGAGAAATTCAACACGAAATAAAACAAGAAATAGTACTAGTTAATAAATAAAATTTATTTTCTTAAATGAACTTATTTTGAGCAAAGTTTAGATTTCTCTTGAGAGCTTTTTTTTCTTGCTTAGTCTTTATCTTTTGAAGGGTACCTCGTTGAGAAGAATTTGAAGAGGTCGTTATTTTAGTTTAGTTGGTCGCGTTCTAAGATTGTGTGAAAGTTTCGATAAACTGTTGGAATTTATTTATCATTAAACGTTTGCCCATTTACTAAGTGTAATATTTCCATTTGTCATGTCTTATCGAATTTGAAATGTTGTGTTATATTGTTTGTATTGAAATATAAATACTGTAAATGTGACTTAACCATTACTAAAAATGCTAATGTACGACTGTAATTTTTGGCTTATTACTGTATTATTTATTATACGCTACTATCTAAATCTATACAAAACACTCTAATTTTAATTGTGACAATGTGCCTTAGAAAAGTGTACTTATTTAGTGTAATTAACAATTTCTTATGTTGTGCATAAACTTGAATAGAAAGTATCCAAAATGTAAGCAAAGCGAGAAATACCTATGCGAATGCATACGGATGTAAAACCAACTGGTTAAACAATTAGAAAGACGTTTAATCTATCTCGTCCATCCAGGGAAGTAGAATCCTGATGAAAGGTGAAACCTTTCCGATTAGATTCTCTAAGCATATAAAATGTTAATTCGTTCACGTAGATGGCAATGAATTGCTGCCTATTTCAGGATGCCTCGTGTCGCTTTGTTGCCGTATTATCGAACTAGAATGGATTCGCCTTCTAGATCACCAGTTTGCTCGCCAGCCAGCAGTCCGCGAGCAGGAAATTCTTCAAGAAGCGCTAGTCCCTTATCGCCCAGGTCGCCCGTGCCTTCAAATAGACACAGTGCTTTTTCACTAGTCTGCCCTAGGGATTTTCACCCGAAAAACTACTGGTCAATGAGAGGTAGATACATCCCCCATAATTTCTCCATCAATTCACCACTGACGGCTATTTTGTATTTCAGAAATGGGTGCCTTTATGTATGCAAATCCGTTATTACCTCAAGCGTATCCCCCATACCTTTGGCCACACATTCCCGGAATATTTCTGCCTTACTCGCCAGTTCAGAGACCGCCAGAAGCTGTCAGTCCAGAAAGGGTAACTTGTGTAGATGCTGCAGCGACTCCGGAGAAAGCGAAAACAGGTGAGGTTTCATCGCAGATATACATCTTTAAAAGATGCAAATGCTGTAAATTACATTTTAATTATAAGATTTCACGGTCCCGGCAAAAGCTACTTATCTTTTGGAGTACGCTAATGGCACCGTATGCAACAACATCCTGTGCTTTTGCCTCACTGTGTGTGGATTTTTCGCATTAATATTCCTGAAAATTTAGTTACAGATGAAGAAGGACCTTTAAATCTTTCAATGAAAGGAAGATCACGAGCCCATAGCATATGGTCGCCTGGTAGTTTATGCGAGCAAGAGATGAAGATGGAGATGAAACCTGATTCCAGTGTGGAGAACGGTGTGAAAATGACGAATTTGATGGATAACAGGTGGAGGTGGGAGAACCAAGAAAAGGATGCACAGAACAAAGCACCTACGATAGGACCGAGTGGAGAGAAAACATTTACGGTAAGTGCTATTGATATCGTAGCTAGTGTTTGAAAAACACATATTTTGAGTATTGTTGCTCATTTTATGTGTCTATTACTTTCATGTTTAATAAACTGGATGGAAAGATCTTTAGTTAGATTTCTAAATTCCTTTTTCAAATTTGAACAAAGTATTCTTAATGCTCTGTATCACAACATTGAAAGAAGACACATCACTATCCAGAATGCAGCCTTCTTTTCTATCATCTGTGCTGTGCTGCCGATTTTCTGAAATTCTATATATAACTATGTCACACATTATACATTCACTTTTTCGCCATTGTTTTTCTCGATGCTT
Organism: Diorygopyx duplodentatus; assembly: GCA_033557515.1. Lineage (NCBI taxonomy): Eukaryota > Metazoa > Arthropoda > Insecta > Coleoptera > Scarabaeidae > Diorygopyx > Diorygopyx duplodentatus. Next base: position 15,325 of record JAWQRJ010001269.1, read on the forward strand.
CCTGTCCACTCTTCATTATTTCTACAATTTATTTTCATTCTATCACCTTCTGTTGCAAATGATTTGTGTTTTTCCGTTTTAAAAATTTCGTGTTCTGTATCATTTTCAAGTTCATAATCTTTATTTTAATTATAATTTATTATAAATGTGGAATTCTTTGATTGCGGTAATATCTAACTGATACAGTAGCAGTAGAATATTATCAATTTTAATTTTATTTGCAAATTTGCTAGAAAACATCAACTGGTAAACATGCCGCCGTTTCCTAGTGAATTTTTAATACGGGTACACGTCTACCGCATAAATACTGCACGAAGGGTCGTTTTGTCGAAATCAATTTTAGATCTGAGCTTGGCGTACAAAACATAAAACTGAACCGTGTGAAATCGCACAATCGGTCTACGGCACCGGCTATTTTTAATTAACAACTGAATATTTTACGCTCTGAGGCAGAGAAAGAACTGTTTTTCTCCTCCGCGGGTACACCGTACATTCGGTTTTTCCGGAGAAACCGCCGCTTTTAATTGCTTCTGAGAATTATTTAGGAACCTGTGCGGCACAAATAGGGCGGCCCGAGTATTCCGTAATTACCAGAGGCTCATTTGCTTTTCCGTTTTTCTTCGCGACATCGGAGTTCCACTTAGAGAAGAGGTGGGCCGTCACGCCATCATTTTTGAAATATTAATAGAAAACATACTTTGGTTGCTTTCCGTAAGGCGACTCGTTATCCTGTTTTTCCTTCGACGCTGAAAGCACGAGATGTCAACATTTGGTCGATTCAGTACTGTCGAGGTACACGATATCATAATTGATAAATACACATAATTATCGAAACTTCGTTTTTTTTTTATTGTTTTTGTTTACTTTGCGGTGCGTGCTTTATGATTTTATTGCGTGGCAGCGATAATTAAGTAATTACAGATTACCTGTCCAATTATTTTTTCTTGATTAAGTACTGCTTGTTAGATAATCAATAAAAACTTAATGGTTCATTAATATATATATATATATATATATATATATATATATATATATATATATATATATTTATTTTTCTATGTGATTTATAACGATGGTTATTTGATTTTTTTTTATAGTTTT